>VDFB02014441.1:73390-172353 GCA_007258455.2 Sequoia sempervirens | reverse complement strand
CAATATATTTTTCCTCTGTAATGGATAAAGAAATTGAGTCTTATTTCTTACTCAACCAAGAGACCACTCTTCCACCAAGAAAGAAACCATCTCCACTGGTACTCTTTTGGTCATCCATGCAACCAACCCAATCTGCATAGGTATAAGCACTCAAGGTGAAATCAACACCCTTAGGATACCATAAGCCATAATCTAGTTTACCTTTAAGATATATAAATATCCTCTTTACTATTGTGACATGTGTGTCTTTAGGATCAGCTTGAAATCTAGAAACTAAACATACTACATGCATAATATTAGGTCTGGTAGAAGTGAGATACAACAACCCACCAATCATAGATTTGTATTTTCTCTTATTAGCTTTAGCAGATTCATCATCTTTACTATGCTTACATCTAGTCACCATAGGAGTACTAACCAATTTGGAGTCATCCATTTCAAACTTCTTCAATAGCTCTTTCACATTCTTAGATTGAGAAATGAATATCCCTTTATTAGTTTTATTTACATGAAGACCAAGAAAGAAATTCAGTTCACCAATCAAGGAAATTTAAAATTATTTTTGCATTTCTTTTGTAAATCTTTTACACATGCCTTCATTTCAACCAAAGATGATATCATCAACATACACTACCACTATCAACATTCTATTACCTTTCACTTTGAAGTAAAGATTGTTGTTAGCAGAGCGTTTGTTGAATCCTTGTTGTCTTAGATATCTATCTAATCTTTCATACCAAGCTCTAGGAGCTTTCTTCAGTCCATACAATGCCTCCTTCAACTTACAAACTATATCCGGTTTGTCAAATAACTGAAATACTTTAGGTTGTTCCATGTACACTTCTTCCTCCAATTCACCATTTAGGAAAGTTGTCTCGACATCCATCTAATATACTTTGAAGTCCTTCTAGGAAGAAAAGGCCAAGAACATCCTAATAGCTTCCATTCTAACCATAGGGGAAAATGTCTCTTCAAAATCTATGCCTTCAACTTGTGAGTATCCCTTGCATACAATTCTTGCTTTGTTTCTTATAACTTCACCATTTTTATTCAACTTATTCCTCAACACCCATTTTGAACTAGTAACATTCTTATTCACAAGTCTAGGGACTAATTCCCATGTCTAATTTTTCTCTATTTGCTGCAACTCTTCCTTCATAGCTCTAACCTAACTCTCATCTTCACATGCTAATTCACACACAAAATTAAGTTCTATTTTAGAAATTAAACAAAGATTTACCTCGACTGCTACTTTAATTCTTGTCTTCACACCTTCACTCTTATCTCCAAGTATCTATTCCTTTGGATGATTCTTCTGCACATACTTAGGAGTCTTAACAATAGGTTCTAGGGTTTCTTCTTCTTCCTCGATTTGTTCTTCTTATTCTTCTTCTTCCTCATTCTCTTTAGGTTCTTGTCTAGAAATAGGATCATCAGGTTCAACTTCACTTATCTCAATAAGTATGTGCATGTCCTCATCAACTTTCACATTAGCACTCTCAACAATCTTCCTTAATCATTTGTTGAAGCATTTGTATTCTTTGCTAGTAGTATATTACCCAAGAAAAATTCCTTCATCACATCTAGCATCAAACTTCCCAAGAATTTCATCATCTCTTTTAATTTAACATCGGCTTCCAAATACCTTAAAGTACTTCACAATAGGAGTCTTACTATTCCATAACTCAAAAGGAGTCTTTGTTTTCATGCCTCTAATCTGAACTCTGTTAAGAACATAAATAGAAATGTGTATTGCCTATCTCCAATACACATCCATCACATTTTATTCTCTCATCATAGTTCTTGCATCTTATTGTACCATCTAGTTTTTCCTCTCAACTACTCCATTATGCTAAGGGGTTCTTGTAGTAAAAACTTATCTTTTTATGCCATGCTCTTCACAAAATGTATTAAATTCACTAGAAGTGAATTATCCACCTCTATCAAATCTCAAAAATTTGATTATTAGATTCACCTCATTTTCAACTCTTGCTTTGAACACTTTAAACTTATCCAAAACCCAATTCTTTTCTCTAAGAAAAGCAACCCATGTCATTTGAGAATAATAATCTAAGGAGTATAAAATACATGTCACCATTTAGGCTTCCTATCCTAGTCAAACCACAAATATTTGTATGAATTAACTCTAGCATTCCATAAGTAGATTGCTCTTTTCCTTCAAAAAGTCTTCTTGTTCATTTCCCTAATTGACAACTTCTATAAATAGTATTAGCAAGCCTTGTGATCTTAGGCAGTCCTCAAACAACTTTTCCTAAACTAATTCTGACCAGATTATCAAAGTTTACATGTCCCATTCTTTGGTACCACAACCAACTTTCATTGACTTGAGATACAAGGCACTGACCATCAACACCCTTAAGCTGATAGACATTTCCATGAGTTCTCCTTCCAACAACAACCATATCTCCAGATCTTTATCTAGTCTTGCAGGAATTATTCTAAAACAAAAGTTTAAAACATTTTCTACACATCTAAACAACACTCAAAAGGTTATGCCCTAAACCCTTTACATAATATACATCATCATTGTTGTGTATTCCATCAAAACTAATTGTACCTTTCCCTAAAATCTTTGCTCCTGAATCATCGCCAAACATGACCAAACCACAATCATATTTTTTGAGTTTAGTGAGCTTACTTGTATCTCTGATCATGTGATTAGAGAATTCACTGTCAATAACCCAGTAGTCTTCATCCTGTCTTGCATGAAAGATAGTGACTAGTGTACCTTCCATCTCATTATTTTTGTTCTCCAGAGCATTCTTTCTTGCACATTTTCATGGGTTAGCAGACACATTTATTTTCCAAAGCAAAAAACAAGCATTCACTATCATCACCTCCATAATCAGATTCATCGTCAAATATTTTGGCTTCTTATTTAACATAATATAGTTTCTTATATTTCGTATCCTTTCTATCCTTATCTTTATAATCCTTTTTCTTCTTATGTGCATCTCTATTCAGACATCTAGAAGCATATTGACCAATATTACCACAACTAAAACATTTGCAGGGCAACATACCTTTATACTTACCAGTACCTTTCTTCAACTTCCTGGTAAAGTTTTCTTCCAACTCATCAAAACCATCACTATCTAGATCATCCTTAGTCTTCATTGCCTTAAATGTTGTCTTTGTCTTTTCCTCTTTTTTCCCAAACTTTCTCATCTCAAATGCAGTCAAGGTCCACATAACTCTTCTTTAGTATACTTCTAAGGATCATGCATCTCTTCAATAACTAAGATCTTATCATAGTAACATTTTGGTAGGGTTATTATGATCTTCTCAATTATATCTTCATCAATTAGTTTACCCCCTTGATTCCTAACATCATTTGCTACAAGTTCAACCCTCTGGAAATAGTTTGCAAAATATTCGCCTCCTTCCATTTTTAGATTCTCATATCTATGCTTTCTTGTCAGCTTCTTTGTCAATTTCACTTTGTCATTTCCTTCATAGAGATCTTCCAACTTCTTTCAAACTTCATAAGTAGTCTCCAAAGAAAGAACCTTAGTTCACTCAGTTTTAGATAGAGCACTAAAAATAGCATACCTCACCTTCTCATTCTCTTCATAAGCAGAAACCTCATTTGTAGTAGTAATACCTTCGGTCAGAGCAACATACTTCATCTCAATATCCTTCCAGGTCTTGTAACCAAGAGAATAATGTATCCTCTTGTATGCACTTTCCAATCACTATAATAAGATCCATCAAACATAGGGATCACCAACTTATGCGCCGTTGGATCTTCCTTAAGCAGTTAAGGTCTACACCAAGGAATCAAAGCTCTGATACCAATTGTTAAAAGGTGAACGAAAACTAAGAGGGGGAATGAATTGGTCGTCACCAAATTTAAACTTAAAACTTCAACACATCAATTTCACAACCACACTATACTGTTATTAAATATGAACATGAAATGTAGAAAATAGAGAGTAAAATTAGCACAATGAACACAAGGTTTTATGTGGAAAACCAAATGAGGGAAAAACAATGGTAAGGATTAACTCACAATATAAAGTGACAGAAAAATTGAATACAAAGGCTCACTGGCAAGGGCTCACTACCCAAAAGAGGACTCACTATCTAGATACAAAGGATCACTTCCTATAGAAAGGACTGACTATCCAATAGGGAGGCTCACTATCTACAGATACAAAGAGAAAAAAAGAGCCACCATAGAAATTTACACACATCTATAGCCTTGAATAGAAGATTACAGAAACCTTCAGTTCATTGCCTTCAGGAATCTAACATAATGAAATACTGCTGCCTCAACTCATTTTTGGCTTACTTCATCACTTCACATCATTCAATCCTTCACAAATCAACTTGCATTTATACCATCTTCAACCTTAGAAACTTTCTCCAAAGTTGGCCACATACGCTTTATTTCATAAATTCGAATTAGGTTGGCAACTCAACATTCCCACGGTGGAAAGGAATGAGAGTGGGCCAATTAACCACTTTACCAAGACTAAAAATAATGTCTTAGATCAACCACATGCTTCCTATATTAAATTTTAATTCTTCATATGAAGTGTAAACACGAGGTTAGCAAAACCTAATGAAAACACAAATGAACATTAAAGTACATGCTTCTCAACAAGAAGATAACATGTAGATGACATAACACACTTCATTGTGCACAAGAACACTTCTCAGGTTCCTTCAGATACATCAGGAACAAGTGTAACAACCTTCAAACACAGAACTCCTTCCATTAGTCCATCTGGACTATGCAAACACATACAACTACCCTAAAACTCAACTTCCAGATCACCAAACCACAAACATATTTGCTAGAACATAGAGAACACCATTAAACAACATACTCCAAATCCACAAGACTAGAAAAAATAGTGGAGGACTACGGAGAAGAAATATTTCTCCCAGTCCACAAAAAAATAACTCTACGAGAATAGTTCACACATTGGTGAATACAACTTTCACACACTGTCAAACCAGAAGCTACAAATATGGAGATATCACCATCATATCACCAAAAAAAATCCACAGATCCACATGAGCATAGGATCAACAAAGAAGAAATATAGAGCACATACCGGAACACATTCTAAACCCATACATAACTCTGACTTCACTCTTTATTAATTTTCTCAAAAGCACTTGGAAACACATCATTTCAACACATCTGCAATATCATAAGGATAGCTCCATGTACTCACAACATCTCAATAGTATCTCAACTATACAAGCACAATCTGTAACATCCTAACTATGTTGACATCAATGACAACATTAATGACAACGCCGCTAATCTTTCCCATACTTGCAATACATAGGTAGATGTGCATATGCAAGCTTAGGAATAGGTTGCTTATAAGCATGGTGTTATCAAATGAATAATATGACATGAATGTGTATATGTATATATACATCACACTAATGTTCCCTATCAATAAGATAGTAAAGTGTATGTGCTTGATTGTGCAATTAAATATATATATAATATACATATATCCGTATGTATACATGTGTTAATACATACATATGTTTGGAAAATAGAAAATGTATTATGCAAGTATTATAGGTTGAATAATACATATGGTGATTGTAGTGATGGAAAATGTATCCATCTATATTTTTGCACTTGTTTGGTCCTTCCCTAGATTAAATTGAGCTTAATGTTTCCTTGATTTAGTGTTGTAATGTGTTTAACACATGTATTCACATTAGGTCTTGGGCCCTTGTAAACTAAGTGGATCTAGTTGTGCATTATTTATGATGTTGTATAGTGTACCTTTACACTTTCACACTAATCTAGGGTTTTATTAATTAATTGGGCTTCTTTATTCTTTGATTGGCCTTATTTTGCATCCACAATCCTTAATTAATGCATCTTTTTGAGATTAATCCCAACATTCACCAACATCCAATCATAATTCATGTGTTTTTGGATTGTATGGCTCAGATTTAGTGATCTAGGACTCATACACCACCTTGGGCATATAGGTCCCACCTAAGTTTTAGGGCCCTGATCTAGATTTCACATAAATTTAAGAATTTCTTGAAAAATGTGTCCCAAAGCTTAGCCAATGGGACTCATACACCACAACTAGCGTATGAGTCTCATTTAGCTTATACCTTAATTAAATTCAAATTCTTGGTGATATTTTATTCTCCTAGATCTAAGTTGGATTGTATTTTTGTAATTTCAAGAAACTTGTCATAAATATGTATAAATACAAGGTTATATCACTCATTTTCACCTAATACTTTCATTAGAGCATTCCTAATATAATTCAAGAGTTCAAAAGAGAATTCAAGAGTGATCAAGAGTGATTGTCAAGTGTTTTGGAGCATTATTCAAGTATCAAGCATCATGTCAAATTCATCATGCATTGTGTTTTTTTTAGCTAATATTTGTGATGTAGGGTTTTATGATTCAAGCAAGCATTCAAGTCAAGATCCATATCCTTCAAGAAAGATTCAATATCCTCATTCATGATATCCATTTCATACATATTTTCAACATCCTATTCAAGGGTTTGGTGAGTTGCAAAATTGCATACTTGTTCATTCATCATTCCTTCATTACATTTCACTTCATTTCAAGTTTTGATTACCAAAATGGGTTTTGACCAAGGAAAACCCCTTTCTACTAAAAAAAGAACATTTTTCCCTCTCTTTAGTGTGTGATTTAAAATTTTAGGTTGAAGGTACATTGAAGAGAAACATTGGAAGAGGTTTTCAAGTTTGCAAATTTTCCAAAGTTGTCACCTTGTTTAGAAGATCACTAAAAGACAACCACAGAGAAAAAGTTATCAATTTAGATCCAAAAACCAGGTTTAGAAGGAAGAGTAGAGATAGAAGAGAAGATTCAAATCTTGACCCTCTAAAAAAGCTGAGTAGGACTGATACACCACTTCTGGCATATGAGTCCCAAGACAATGATTTTTCTAGATTTCGGGAGTTTCAGGCATATCAAATGTTGCCAGATTTATATTTTTTCCCAGAAACCCTAATCTAGAACTAAATCACACAACTTCGTGTATGAGTCCCAATGTGCATTAAATTTATCATTTTCAAAATTTTAGACCTTGTTCCAAGCTTCTACATGTTTCTAGGTGCACCTCTCTGATTTATTAGTTTATTGTTTTGATTTGCATTTATTTCTAGGTCATTCATTTGAATTTTACATAGCATTATGTTTTTCCATTAGATCTTACATGTTACCATTCTTTCCAATCCCTAGCTTATTGGTGAACCTCTTTTTAATATATAAACATACCCTAGGTCAACCTTTAGTAGATCTCTTTCCTTCATTCCATCCTTGGATTGAGATCTCTAGGGTTTCCCTGAGTGAAACTTGAGTGAAATAGGCCCCAAACCCTAGTGTTCCATTTCCTAAAAGATAGCCCCCCTATTTTTGTTGTTTCATTTTGGTGAACTTGCATTTAGAACACCTTATTTATGATTTAGAGTGCATCATAATCCTAGATCTACTTTCATTAACTTTGCATTAGTTAATTTGCATCTAGAGTTTTTGAATCTTGCATTAGTGAAAGTGCATAATAGGTTTCATTTTTTCCTCATGCATCATTGAATTTCATCCGAAATCCACATTTTCACTTAGTCGAGATATCATCCAAAATAGAAAACATAACATTTACATAGAATTTTTTGAAAATGGTGCAAAACCCCTAATTTAGTACTCATACACCCCTTTGGGAAATTTACTCCTAGTGTAAGTGGTTTTTCTTGATTTTTGGGTATTTTGTAGTGAATGTTATTTAGCATTTAAATCCCTAAAATAATATGATTAGGAATCATACACCCCTATGATCGATTAGTCCTATTTAATATTTTAAACTATATTTTCTAGCATTAAAAACTTTTTTTCTGTGTTTATGTTTGTTGCTATTAGTTATCTATTTCAGTTTGTAGAGTTTTTGTTTCATCTATTTCATTGCATCTAGCTTGATTTGGTTCATTTTTTCAATTCATAATTTCAAAGTAGCATTTACACATTCAATTCCAAATTATGACATTGCATTTCATCATGGATATGTTCTTTGGTAAGCTTTGGATGTCGTTGAAATCATTAGTGGATGTGTCAAGTTGTGCTTTTGGAAATGACCCTAATGAAACTGAACTTACTCATGCTCACCCAACTCCTAGTACATGTGCTCTTCATGATGTTGACATCATAGGAGAAGATTATGAAAGGATGAAGAACTTCCTAAATGATTTCCTTAATAACCTCAAGACAAATGCATCCTTTTATCCTTCACTAAAACAACCAACACCTCCCACCATCCCACCACTTGAGATATTTGGTAATTTACATCTTGAAATTAAAACACAAACTAAGCCTAAGTTCCCTATAATAGGTGAACGTAGTTCCTCTGGTCAAGAAAACAATCAACCATTCTATGTTAACAAAGTAACAAACACTCCCATCAACTTAGAAGAGACATATGGAAAAGGATTTACCATTTTAAGCAAAAAAGTATATGATACAACAAGTGAACATGAAATTCATCACCTCTTAAAGAAAATACCAACTGAAGATACCAAAGAGTTAGGATATCAAGATCCTTCTCCTAACATAAGTGTCCTTCCTAATGAACAACTAATACCTCATAACAATGATAAGGATGATAGGATTGTCTTAGGTCCTCCTCCTCAACATTCAACTCAAGAAATTGGTGAATCTAGCAAGCGATGAAGGCCTTACAAAGTAAATAAACTACAATTCCCTTATCCACCATCTACAACTGAAAGTCATTATAGATACTTCTACACCAAGTACATATTACATTACCACTGATAAGAGAATATCAAAAACCCAATACTAAGAATACAAACACATCACATTGTCGATATCATAGAGTTATTGGGCAGAGTACTAATGAGTTTCATGCTTTAAAAAAAATATTCAAAAAGTTTGATGCCGTAGAAATAGTCCCTTAAAGCATGTCCTTTTGCTCCTTTCCATGCAATATTTGTAAGATCAAAACATTCTCACTATTGCATGCTTTATATTTATTGGAAATCATTTCACAATGCAAGGAGCTCTTTCTCATCACCTACCTTGGCTCATTCTTGTCTTGCACATTGTGGGGGCAAGAATTAGATAGCTTGGTCCTAGTAACACATTTTTCATTGTCCTTTTGGCTATTTTTCCACCTTTCATTTATACAGACCAAGATTGGGATGTAGACAACTTTCTCTAGGTTGACTCGTATGTGCCTTACTATTCTTTTTCTTTTTCATGATTCTTTATGTGATTGCACGTGTGTAATGTGATCTCCCATGATGTTCTGTTTGATGCATCTCTCTCTTTTTGTGCATTCCTCTATATGTACCTACATTATTCTCTATGTCATAAACCTTTATCTTTTTTTATTTGTCTTTTGTTATCCTTTTGAGGATGATGCAAGGAATTGAGACATTCATGTCTCTTCCATGTTGACCCAAAAGCTTTTCCTTTATCTTTCCATTATCTTGTGTTTTGCTTTTGGGAATGATGCAAGGCGTTGAGACATTTAGGTCTCTTCCATGTCGACTCAAAAGGAATTTTCATTTTTTTCTCTCTCTTTGTGAAATTGTTCCTATTCCATGAGTATTTGGGGAATGATGAAAATTTTGAGCTCTTTAAAAACATTGTAGAAAATACATATTGACCCCGAATACATGGATCCCTTATGTGATTTTGGGATTTCATTTCGGGGGTGACCCCTTTTCATGACATAGCTTTATTTGGAAACATATGACTTGGTATAGGGCTTTCCAAATAAGCTCTAATGTCATCTTTATTGTTAGCATTTATCATTTTCTACTTTAAAGTAACTGATCACAGTATGGTGTTCAATAATTTCTTTAAAGTGGGGGCATACATAGACATTATTCTTTTGCATTTCATGTTTCATGCTTTATTCTTCTTACTTCATGTGATGCATATTTCCCTTTGTGGTGACATCGGGTGTGGTGTTCCTTCAAGAGAGTGATCTCTCTTAGAATATTATATTCCTCTTATAGCTTGATGTGACACATTACATCCCCTAAGTTGTTAATCTTCTATTCTTCTATTGGTCCTCTCTTGGAGACATTAGGCACAATGTTCCCTAAGTTAAGACCTTACATGAATCAAGAAAAACTCCTTTGAACATACCTTACACTATTTTCCAATTTAAGTTATATGGCCACCTTGCATAACACACTTTTCTTGGTTGTGGAGTTGAACCATAGATTTTTGGCACCAATGCACTTCTTTAGCTCTTCTAGGGTTTTTGACCTAAAAGGAGAGAGGTAGGGCCAAAAATGCAAAGGGGTTTCATTCAAATTATGTTATGTATGATGTTGTTTAAGCTAAATGAAGTGAACTAAATGCAATTAAGTGATTTAAATGAATGATTATGAATGCAAAACTAAGATTTATATCATGTTTGAAAACATAGTGTTGTTTGCAAAAAGTTAAAAAGGATGAACAAAAATGAAAGCTAAACCAAATAGAAGGATGTTTGTTTGAATGTGTGCACCTGGGAAATTGAAGAAAACTAGAAAAAAATCTATAAAATTGATGATGCCTGAATTTGAGCTAACTGGGACTCATTCACAACCTTGGGCAAATCAGTCCTAGTTTTGGGTTTTTCTACACAGAAGCTATTTTCTGTGAATTGGAAACCAGGATTTGCATATGATCAAGAGGGACTCATTTTCCATGCATGGTGAATCAGTCCACTTTCAAATTTTTGCTACTTCAAAATTTTATTCTACACCTTGACACCTGCACAATGATTTCTGATGGAAACGGGACTCGGGATCTCAAAAAATTCCTACAAAATAGCTTAAAATTATTTTTCTAATAAGTTTTTTCCTTGGTCAAATTCCTAGTTAGGTAATTAAACCTTGAATGGAGAAAAATTTCATAAAACCCTAGCCTTAGATGTGTTAAAGGCTAGAAATATTTGAAATATGACAAAAGCCCTACTCTATTGCTCTAGAATAAGAAATGCAAAGATGATTTGCATGATCCAAAATCTCAACCCCAGAAACCTTACAACACATGAAATATGGAAATGAAATGACATGAAAATGATAAACATACAAAATGCAAACCTTATTATGAAGATAAAGTGAAAATGGAAGATGGAATCAATATGAAACCAAGTCCTTAGGTGTGATTTGGTGGATAGTTGCACCTCTCCAAACAAAAGAGCCAAAATGGAGGGGTGTTACACATACTCTCTATCTCTCAACATACAAACCAGCCAAGATTATACTATAAGTTTGCTAATATGTCGTGGCCCCAAGCATAGGCTGTCCTCTGCTCATACATCCCTTATATCAAGTGTACTAGTCCTCCATCCAAGTGTGCCACTCATCCATCTAGATTGAGAACCAGATCCACTATGTGCATCATGATCCATCTAACCATAGGAGCTCATGAATATAGTAGCATGGGAAGCTCGATTCACACTCTATCTCACTCATCATGTACAAGCCCACCTATACAATATTGTACATCTCTCTTCTTCTCCTAGAATGATCGATCCCCTTGGAAATATACATGTTGTCCCCAAATGGGAGCTCGAAGAATGTGGTGTACATATCCTTGAGAGAGTGGTAGTCATTTCCCCAGTGAGAAGATGAAAGGTACAAGTATCAACATCCCAATGCTCACACTGAGCCATAAGTATGGTGTCATGGCATCTCATAATTGGCATAAGATATGCCCAATTGATACCCATTGACTGTAAATGCTCTATTTCTAATGCTGATAGTGCTGGCGCATGATCTCTCAAAAATGTGAGTTGTCTTCCCCCTAGCCACTATCATGACCGAGTGAGGAATTATCAGAATCATCACAAAATGCTCTAAATTTCATCTAATTTCTTCAATTTTTACATATTTCATTATCATCAAAAATAGAGCGTTTACAGTCAATGGGTATCTATTGGGCATATCTTATGCCAATTATGAGATGCCATGACACCATATTTATGGCTCAGTGTGAGCATTGGGATGTTGATACTTGTACCTTTCATCTTCTCACTGGGGAAATGACTATCACTCTCTCAAGGACATACACCACATTCTTCAAGTTCCCATTCAGGGACAATAGGTATATTTCCAAGGGGATCGGTCATTCTAGGAGAAGAAGAGAGATGTGTAGTATTGTATAGGTGGGCTTGTACATGATGAGTGAGATAGAGTGTGAATCGAGCTTCCCATGCTACTATATTCATGAGCTCCTATGGTTAGATGGATTATGATGCACATAGTGGAACTGGCTCTCAATCTAGATGGATGAGTGGCACACTTGGATGGAGGACATGTACACTTGATATAAGGGATGTATGAGCAGAGGATAGCCTATGCTTGGGGCCGCTACATTTTAGCAAACTTGTATTATGATCTTGGCTGGTTTGTATTTTGAGAGATAGAGAGTATCTATAACACCCCTCCATTTTGGCTCTTTTGTTTGGAAGTTTTCTTCTTTGTATGTTATTTTTGTTAATGCTTTGACTTTGGAACTTCGTTACTATTTGTTCACGAACTATAGAGCAATGTGAATGATATATTTTGATGAGATGTTACTTTATTCTGATGTTGTCTTTGTGGCATGTTTTGGATTAACTTAACAGATATTTGAATTAATGATGTTTTATGCTTTTGATCATACTATTGATATATATTTATCTATTGATTAATGATGTTTTACTTTCGTCAATATTGATGTGACTGTATAGGTGAAGGGGACATGATTACATCACTCACATGTGAGCGCCCTGTGATTCTGTGATCTCTCTTCATAGTGTGACTGTTATGATTATCCATGTACGACATTCGTTTTGGTTACAGGTTTGCAGGTACAGGACTTCGTCTCCACCTAGTTTCATAGGTTTGAGTGTGTCCATATCCCAACGGGATTGTTATTGGGAGATAGTAGCTAGGTTTTCCGTGTCAAGTCGTCACCCTAGTCATAGTGTGTCGTCGGATTGTAGTAGGGATTAGTTGCTTGAATATTGTCCATTTCACCTTGGGTGTTTATTTAAATTCAAATTATGAAGCTTATTAAATTGTGGGTGTAGTTAAAATGATGATTAAATTTATCTAGTTGCAATGTTGAAATATTATTTATTTTATTGATTAATTTAATTTAATTAATAAAATAATCTAATCTTGGATTAGATTTAATTATTGACTATTTAAGTTAATAGTGAGAAATTAAATTAAGTTAGTTGTTTTGACATTATTGATATTTAGATTTAAATTAAAAAATAGAAATATGTTTTAAATTTCACTTTTTGAAAATTGATAAGTAAAAGAATTTCTTTTCAAAATTTTGAAATTCTTTTTGTCAAAAGAAATTTTTAAATGCATAAAATTTCATTTGGAAAATAATTTAGTTTTTAATTTCAAAAAATGAAAATATCTTCGAATTTTAATATATTTAATATGAGATACTTATTTTGAATTTTAATTTTTTTAAAAAAGGAAATATCTCCAAATTGCAATATAATAATATATATGAGATATTTATTTTTATTTTAAATTTAAAAATAAATATCTTCAAATTTTAATATATTTAGTATGAGATATTTATTTTGAATTATAAATTAAAAAATATATATATATCTCCAAATTGCAATATAATAATATATATGAGATATTTATTTTTATTTTAAATTGAAAAATAAATATCTTCAAATTTTAATATATTTAATATGAGATATTTATTTTGAATTTTAAATTGAAAAAAATGAAATATCTCCAAATTGCAATATAATAATAATATATGAGATATTTATTTTTATTTTAAATTTAAAAATATATATCTTCAGATTTTAATATATTTCATATGAGATATTTATTTTGAATTTTAAATATAAAAAAATGAAATATCTCCAAATTGCAATATAATAATATATATGAGATATTTATTTTAAGAATTTAAAATTTGGGGGAAAACTCTATTTTAGCAAATAAAATTTCATATTTTGGGAATGGTTTTTTTTTTGGAATCTCTGAATTTGGTGAAGGTTTTTGCTGTGGCTAGATTTGGATTGTGTTCTTGAAATTTTGAAAAAGCAAGAGGATTTCTTGGTTGAGCTGAAATTGAAATAAAGATTGTTTTATTTTAATTAAATGAATAATTTATTGAAAATATTGTATTTAATAATCTAATATGATCGAGAAAAGAAAATTAAATACTTAGCTTTGAATTATGTAATGTTTATCTATGTAATTGGATTTCTCTTTCGAGCATGTACAAAGTAAATGAATTATTTAATTTATACCATGCACTATGATGATTGAGTGAATTAGATTTACGAAATTCTAATATTAGTTGTTTTATTTTTTTAAGAATTGCCTGAAATGCTTCGTTATGATGTGTGGCGTTCATTCTTGGAGTGGGGTAATTGAGTCAGTGTATATGTAAGTCTTCTAGATGGTGTTTTTTAATCATTGGGGGTTGTCGTATTATATTAGTCAACCTTAGAATTGTGGTGGGAAATGCATATAGAAGTATCATGTTGTTTCACCCCATTTTCATGAACAGGGATGGTTTGTGCCATCCTTAGGTTTAGGAGTGGCTTATGTGGTTTGTGCCTCCTTGGAAGGAGTGATTATGTAATTTTGTTTCCCCTAGTGTTTGGAGTGAGTTTCCTTTATTCGTTCCCTCCTTGGATTGGAGAGGTCGTCTTATTTAGTTTACCCATTGGATTGTGGTTTTGTACCGTGTGTGTTGTCAATAGGAGAGTGGCTCTTCATGGGGGTCCGGCACATAAAGGGGCGCCAGGGTAACTCACCTAGGGTTTAATCAAGTGATAATTTAAAAGAATTAATGGGGAACGTTCACATTAATAAAGATAATGAATGCCTCTCTCATGAAGCATGGGTTTGTTAAGGCTCAAGATGAGACGAGACACATAGTTTTCCTTTAGGGTTCGGCAGTCGGTAGAGGCAAGCCAGGTTAACCCAAGATGGGGCTCCGATAGCCTAGGAAGGTTGGGCTAGGGTAACTCATAGCAATTTATGTATGAAACTCTTCCTACGCCAGTAGTCAGTCAGTTATTGTGTGGTGTACATACGATGTACATGATCATTGTTCTCTGGAAGGGCATGTGTACGATCATCATGGAAAAAATAAGCCCTTAAGTGGCAAATTTTTTTTAAAAAATAGAGTTAGGCAACTTGACATAAAAATTTGAAGAAATTATCTCTATTATTTAAAAAATGTGTAAGAATAGAATTTGTAGAAAATTGAATATAGTTTCTAAATTACTAGGTTTATTTTTAAAAGAAGAAAATCTATTTGGTGAAAATTTGAAATTTCAATGCAATAGTACTTAAATTTCGTGGAAAAAAAGAAGTAGGTGTCTATCTAACCACCCTAACCACAATAAAATGATAATATTTTTTTTATAATATTTTAAATATAGGTAGAGGACTCATGTCTCAATGTGATGCATATTTTTATAATTTTTTTCCAAGTAAATAATTAATTATGAATTTTTTATTACAACTTTTAAAAAATATAAAAACTCGTATGTCTGACCACATTAACTTGGTCAAAATTCATGAAATTCAATTTTTATTTTTTAATCCTATAGTATGTGAAGCATAGAATCTAACACATATTTTAGATTCAAAAATGTGATATCGTTTGAAAGCTATAGATGTTTTTCAATCAATCTATCAATTAGGACTTTAGTCATAATTCAAATAGAAAATAAATAATAATTATTTACTATATTTAAAATAAAGCATAATATATATAGGTGGAAATCTAAGAATATCCTTTAAAAACCCTTTTCATTTCATCAATTTTGGGTAGAAAAAAATTCGTCAGACACATACCCTATATATACCCATCATATTGCCACTTTTTGGCCCATCATGATCCTGCACATACCTAGAAGCATTGTAACTTTTTGTTAAGTGATGTTGTACCTGTATCTAATTCAATTCAGTTTTTTTTTAGCCTGTGTCTAGTGGTAGATGGTCTTGTGTAGGAATTTCATGTTACTATCTCCTAGTGCAGGGGATGAGCCTTCGGGTATCACATGGTTGGGTGGAACGTGCACCTTAATCTATTGGGTTTGTCTTCTTGTTCATATGGAAAAAATTTCTAGATGGAGAGTTTGTGGGATCCAATATCTTTTCATTTTTTATTCATTCAGTTGGAAACTTGTATTTTATTACCCCTCATTGTTATCAAGGTGGAAGTTGTAATATATAACTATGCTAATTGGATTTATCTCATTCGGGGAATGAGTGATGTAATTTTATTGTAATCTGGAATCAAGTGGTATCTCATGTTCTTTGATGTAAATTATCATGTATGGAATGTATGTGTTCTTAGTTCTTTGAGTAATTAAATGATAAGTTTTCAATTCAAGTTTCTTGTTTGGGGTTCAAAGTATACTCAGAACCCTTGAGGGTTGTTGGAAATTGGGTAACTTGCATGTTAATTGTACTTAAAATAAAAATAAAAAATAGTACATTTGAATAGTTAATTGCAACTTTCCCTAGGGTTGTGTATGGCTTTTACATATGGTATCAGAGCCCCAAGTTCATACACTGGATACTCTGGGTACATTTGTGTCCACTATGTTGTCCATGTGTATTGTTAGTGGAATTGTTAAGTGATCACGTGTTCATGGCTTTTACTTTAGCATGATGTACTTTGTGGAAAAGAGTAGTGTGAAAGAAACTTGATAAAAGGTTATGGTTGGAAAGTTTTGTTACGTATCCCATGGGTTATGGATTTGGATATTCCTAGGGGATACTATATGTAGTTGTACCCCTGTAAATGTAAGAAATCAATAACTGTATCTTGTTTGAGTGTTGTGAATACCGCGTACTTGCTTTGTGTATCCATGTGATGGTGATACTTGGTACCCATCCTTGAGGAAAAAGTTGCATTTTGAGGTGGGATTTACCATACCAAAATGTGTGATTATATGGAGTTTGCACTAGGGTAGTTGCTTCAGAGTAAGCTTGACCCTAGGGGAGGATGTAATACCCCTCCATTTTGGCTCTTTTGTTTGGCAGTGTTCTTCTTTGTATGTTGTTTTTGTTTATGCTTTGACTTTGGAACTTGGTTACTATTTGATCATGAACTGTAGAGCAATGTGAATGATATATTTTGATGAGATGTTACTTTATTCTGATGTTGTCTTTGTGGCATGTTTTGGATTAACTTAGCAGATATTTGAATTAATGATGTTTTATGCTTTTGATCATATTATTGATATATGTTTATCTGTTGATTAATGATGCTTTACTTTTCAGTATTGATGTGACTGTATAGGTGAAGGGGACGGGATTACATCACTCGCATGCAGCGCCCTATGATTCCGTGATCTCTCTTCATGGTGTGACTGTTATGATTATCCATGTACAACATTCATTTTGGTTACAGGTTTGCAGGTACAGACATCGTCTCCACCTAGTTTCACAGGTTTGAGCGTGTCCATATCAAACTGAAATTTAAACCATATGTTGTATTGCCAAATTTATTTCTATTATTGCAAAATTATGTTGTTTATTTGCACAATTTGGCTAGAAATGAAAAAATATATATAGTATGTATATATTGCATATATATATATATATAATGTATATATACATTATGTATTTTTAAATAAATTAATTAGTGGAATTTAAATAGAAATATTTAAATGATAATGGTATATTTAAATATATATATAAATAAGTTTGGATATATATTATGTATATATTTAATATACATGGGTATTTAATTATAGTTTAATTTAAGTGGTTTATTTTAGTGAAATTAAAATAAATTTTTTTTATTTTAATTAAATGATGTATTTATTTAAAAGATTGTATTTAATAAGCTAATATGATCGAGCAAAGAAAATTAAATACTTAGCTCTGAATTATGTAATGTTTATCTATGTAATTGGATTTCTCTTTCGAGTATGTACAAAGTAAATGCATTATTTAATTTATACCATGCACTATGATGATTGAGTGAATTGGATTTACGAAATCCTAATATTAGTTGTTTTATTTTTTTAAGAATTGCCTGAAATGCTTCGTTATGATGTGTGGCGTTCATTCTTGGAGTGGGGCAATTGAGTCAGTGTATATGTAAGTCTTCCAGATGGTGTTTTTTAATCATTGGGGGTTGTCGTATTATATTAGTCAACCTTGGAATTGTGGTGGGAAATGTGTATAGAAGTATCATGTTGTTTCGCCCAATTTTCACGAACGGGGATGGTTTTTGCCCGCCTTAGGTTTAGGAGTGGCTTATGTGGTTTGTGCCTCCTTGGAAGGAGTGATTATGTAGTTTTGTTTCCTCTAGTGTTTGAAGTGAGTTTCCTTTATTTGTTTCCTCCTTGGTTTGGAGAGGTCGTCTTATCTAGTTTACCCATTGGATTGTGGTTTTGTACCATGTGTGTTGTTGATAGGAGAGTGGCTCTTCATGGGGGTTCGGCACACAAAGGGGCACCAGGGTAACTCACCTAGGGTTTAATCAAGTGATAATTTAAAAGAATTAATGGGGAACTTTCACACTAATAAAGATAATGAATTCCTCTCTCATGAAGCATGCGTTTGTTAAGGCTCGAGATGAGACGAGATGCATAGTTTTGCATGAGGGTCTGGCAGCCGGTAGAGGCAAGCTAGGGTAACCCAAGATGGGGGTCCGATAGCCTAGGAAGGTTGAGCTAAGGTAACTCATAGCAGTTTATGTATGACACTCTTCCTACGTCAGCAGTCAGTTAGTTATTGTGTGGTGTACAGATGATGTACATGATCATTGTTCTCTGGAAGCATTGTAACTTTGTGTTAAGTGATATTGTGGTTGTAGTTGTTTCAGTTCAATTATGTTTTAGCCTATGTCTAGTGGTAGATGGTCTTGTATAGGAATTCCTTGTTACTATCTCCTAGCACGGGGGGTGAGCCTTTGGGTATCACAAGGTTGGATGGAACGTGCACCTTAATCTGTTGGGTTGTCTTCTTGTTCATGTGGATGGATGAGTTCATGGGATCCAGTATCTTTTCATGTTTTATTCATTCAGTTGGAAACTTGTATTTTATTACCCCTCATTGTTATCGAGGTGGAAGTTGTAATATATAACCATGCTAAATGGATTTATCTTCATTCAGGGAATGAGTGATGTAATTTTATTGTAATCTGGAATCAAGTGGTATCTCATATTCTTTGATGTAAATTATCATGTATGGAATGTATGCGTTCTTAATTCTTTAAGTAATTAAATGATAAGTTTTCAATTCATGTTTCTTGTTTGGGGTTCAAAGTATACTCAGTCTCGTAACCTTAAGGGTTGTTGGTGTTGGAAAATATGCATCAATCTCATAGGCTGAAACCTCTGAGAAAGCTTAGTCGTTGTGACATTTCTATTGTCTGGCCGACTGACAGTTTACCTTGTGTTTTTTGTTCATGTCGCCAAGACAATGCTTTTGTCTTGTCGAAGAAGCCTATCATTGTGACTTGTGGCCTTCGCTGTAATCTCCTCCCGAGTGGAATGTCTCAGCGACATAAGGGTTTGTTATCGGGCTTCAGGGAGACTCATGGCGACTTAGAGTCTTTAGGATAACAAATGGATTCAACAAGAAGTCATGGCGATCGGGAGAAGTCTCACCGATAAGCAGTTTCGCAGTGACTTGAACTCTCAGGAAGATCTCTTGGTGACTGAGGAATGTCTCACCGACGGTATTCACTCGATGTAACTCAAGGGTCTCGGTGAAAAGTCTTAGTGACGATAGGAATTCTTACTGATATCGACATGACCTTCAGTCTGTCTGGCTGATGAAGAAATCGGTATGACTTGTTCCTATCGGCATGATCTCTTGGTGACAGTATGTGGGGTCATCAGTTCAGTGTGACTCTTGGTGAACAATTGTTTTGGGATAACATGGAAGCCTTGGTAAGAAGTCTTGCCGATAGTGGAACACATCAATGTGACTTAAAGGCTTCGATATGAAGTCTTGGCGAAAGCATGAGTAAGTCTGGCCGACAAGATTGAATCAGGATGACTTGGAACTTGTGGGGTGATGTCTTGGCGAAGAGCAATAGTCTTGCCGATGGAATCCTGACTTTGGTATAACATGAAGCTCGTTGTGACGTCTTGGCGAAAGACGATAGTCTTGTCGATAGATGGATGCCGATAGGAATATAATGGGTTTTGGCATGACTTGAAGAATCATTATGATCTCTCAGCAAATGACTAAAGTCTTAGCAACTAAGGAACACTTCAGAATGACTTATGAGCTTGGTGTAATGTCTCATTGAATGGCGATTGTCTCACCGATGAGAATGCTGATTTCCATATGACTTGTGGATATCGGTAGAACCTCTTGCCGATGAAGATGACTCTTGGTGATAACATGTAATCGGGACTTGTGGCATCAGGGAGACACTTCTAATGTCTCACTGACATACGACACAAGTTGATCACTGTTGACCGAGTGAAGATTGCCCAACATGATGTGATGTGGACCAATCCGAGAAAGCAGAAGTGAACCATTTACTGAACCATTTCTGTGTGGAAGTTGGAAAACAAAAGCACGAGGAAGTGGAAACATCTACGTTGCTGAGCTGGATGATTCGACAGTTGTGATCCGACGGTTGGAAACAAACCGTTTCATAGAGCCGAAGCCGAAGAGAAGGAAAATAGAGAGTGAATAGATGTGAGGATAGAGAGTGGCTGGCTAGAAGGCCATAGCCATGAGGCTGTAATAGGTGACTCAGAGAACTAATGAGATGTGAAGGCCGAGAGGCTGGTTCTATGGCCAAGGGCCTTGAGGCCGGAATAAAGGAGAAGAGAGAGCTTCTGATCATGAATTTGGTTTGACTTCTCTTATGTTGATCTGCACTATATATGTGATGGTATTGGAATAGTGTGAAGATCATTTAGTTTGAGAGGGTGATCAAAATCTGTACAGGGAAATTTGTTGTTACCATTTGTATCCAGATGAACAAGATGTAATCTCTGAAAAGGCTAAAAGCCTGAAATTGTATTGTAACCATTTGTTGCAGAAGAATACAATGGCTCAATCTTTGGAGTGTGGGGGTTTTTATCTGAAAGGATTTTCCCCATGTAAATATTTATGTTCAGGTTTTATGTTTCATCTTTCATGCTTGTTGGTTTGTGTAGTAGAATTTGTTAATGCTTCTTGTTGAATTTACATGTGTTTCTCTGAGATGGATCAATGTAGGAAATGAACTATGCCTGTTCCGCATTTGGACATAGTTGTACATGTCTTTGAGGAAATCTAATCAAAATGAAAGTTACTGAAGGCACTACTGCATGGAGTTTTCACTAGATGCACTCCTAGATTTCCTTACAAGTGGTATCAGAGCCTTCTTTTGGTTGTTGGTTCTGGATATTTCTCCTGTGAATATTTCTTAGCTTGTCAAGCTAAAAGAAATCTAGAGAAATGAACTGATGTGTTGATCCTCTGTTGAGTGGAAGCCTTGTGGTATTCTGAGACAACATGCAGCTTGAAGGATGGTCAAGATGGAAAAGGTATTTTATCATGTTTTGATCTCTGTCTTTGGCTGGTAGAGGTATATCCTTAGAGTATGAGGTGGATTTTCCTACTTCATGGCTATGAAGCAGTAAATATTTCATATTGGTGTCTATATGACAGGCTCATGGGTGATATGGAGAAGCCTATGTTGTTTCTCAGTCATGGAAGAGAGTGCTTATGCTAGGTGGTGGTTCCTTGTGTTAAAAGGCACTGTTTCTTGTTAACCTCAAATGCTTGAAGGCTATGGAGTTAATCATTAAGATGATTTGCAAGCTTCTGAATAGCCTATCTCTCTTTCTCGGATGCATGTACATGGTGGTAGTTTTAGAGTTGGTCTGAAAGGGATGTGGATTCTCCTGAACTGCTGGTTTCTTTCTAAGAATGGTTTGTACTTGCATGGATATGTGGTTTTGTAGGTTTTACACGTTTAAGCAAAACTTGTGACCATGTGGAGTTGCTATTAAGTTATTGTCTAGACATTGGCCTTTTGGGGTTTTGCTAGATGATAGTTACTATTCTGCATGCATGCTTGGTGCATGGCTTGAGTAGGTATGATTTCTTCTTTGCATGGGAGTGTTGGTAATTGTTTCATCACTCAGCATTCTTGTGGTAGTGCTTGTGGGTTCTTTGATTATGGTGCTCGTTGTGGATTTGATTGGAAAATCAGATTTGGCATAATCTAGTGTTTGAGTCATGTTGTCTACGTGGATATTCTCTTTGAAATCTCAGTGTTACGGTTTTCAATGTGATAACGGTTTTGCATGTATGATGTTTGTGATCTACGAGTTATGCGATTGGTGGATTAGCTACCTATTGGCTACAATGAGATAACTTGGAAGTGGACTGTCTTTATCCATGAGGTTGATTCATTGATGATGCAGATTTGTTAGTTGGCCTTGTCTATGGTCACTTGTGCATTGGTGTAACTTTTTTTTAGATGAGAGGATGGATATTAGTTGATAGTCAGTTATGGGAACCTGAAGTAGTTGGGCATGATGCTTGGAGAGCTTGGGTGTCACGTTTCAGTGGGAGCTCTAGCAGTGATTGTGGACTCATCACATGGTGGTGAATGGTCTTCTTTAGTGTTGCAGAAGGGTTCTCTTATTTTTGCATGGACATTATTTGAAGATGTGCAACATCTTGGAACCATGGAGGATGCTTGGAGTCTTTGGCTAAGGTGTTGGTGGTGCTTGATAGGTGATGTTGTTCTTAAGTCTATCTGCTTTATGTCATGGTATACTCTTGTTTGCACTGGAGTTTTGTCATTGTGCATTGTACTTGAGATAATGGTGGAGTCACTTGAAGCATGGTTTTTCCTATGGGGCTGTGTAGATCATGGTGTCATGATAAGTTCCTGATTTAGATTATTGGAGCTTTGATAATGGTCTGGTAATTCTTTGTGTATTAGGTGCTTTGATTGTTTGCTTGATACTTCATGATAGTGCAGTAATGCAGATGGAGTTTAGCATGAGATGATTGGTTGCTAGTACTCATGGATACATGAACAATAAGGTGAGGCTGTCTTTCTCTTATGAGAGATGTGTTCTTGCTTGTTACTCCTGATAAAGTTTATTAGTAGAAAGTCTGAGAAGCCTACACCTTGGTTGAACATGAGTTCAATAAGAGACCTATGAGGAGATTGCTCTTGGATTAATTATGATGGCTTATATTTGTTGAAGTAGTATTATTGTTCCCACTCTTGGTCTACTCGACAGTTTATCTAAGAGGTATTTGGCTCATTATATCTTTCAGATGTATTTAAGTTCACTTTCATGATATGGATCTTGAATTACTATTTAACTTTTGGTTCTAGAGGATTCATAGTGGAAGTTGTATAGTTTGTTTTATCTTCTTGAGCTTTTGTGTTATGTCATTTACTAATGAGAATTGGTAGGAGTTGTTGTATGGGCTGATTTCCTGAAATGGGAAATGTTTTAGCTTGATCTTCTTTGAGAAGCTTACATCCATATTGATTACATGGTATTAGAAGTTGGTTTGATCTTGGTGATTGAATAGATGGATGTTGTTAAGGATTTCTTTTGGGATGTGAAGAAGATCATTCTTGACACAGCTAGCTATTAGAAGTGTATGTAGGAGGATTTTCTACAAGAAGATGATGTGCAGTGTTTCTCTCTATGGCCGTGAAGGTTTGTGGTGAGAGAAATGTTTCTTGTGGTAGGTTGTTGCAGGTTGAGCATATCACTGTGGATTTTCCTTTGGTACTATAGGGTTACATTTTTTCTATGAGTTGGTATTGGTGGGCTTGCGATGCCTTCTGATCTTTCAGATTTAGATTTCTTAGGCAGTGGGAGTTCCTGTATGTGTCTTGTCTTCTTTGACTGGTTGACACTGGAACTTGTATATGTTGTTAATGGATTGGAAAAAGTTTACTAATGGTATGTGAGACTGGATAGTATAGCACGAGCTATGGGTGTTATTTTCAGTCGTGTGGGTTTATCAGTTGGATGGAAGTGGTCAATCTATTTGTTGTTCTAACTGGTGATGTTTAGTTTCTTGTTTCTAGAGAATGACTTCACTGTTGTGTTCTGTTTGAAGCTTTGAAGTTGATATTGGTTCTATATAGCTTTTGAGCACAATGAAGTGGTAGCAGTATCTTGTTGAAGATATCACTGGGATCTTTTGCTTGTGTTTGTTGGAATAATGCTTATTCACCTTGGCGATGTATCTTTCTTCCACATGTGGAAGATGATAGGATTGTTCTCTAAATGTTGAACATCTTAGATGTTGGAGTAGAATTCTTGATGGAGCATGAGAGAATTTTTGAGGTCTATGTGGTTTCTTGAAAGGATGTGATCAGTTGTTTTGTTGGATAGTGAGTTGCACTTGGTTGCTTGCTCTTTGTTACAGATTAGCTAATGGACTGTTATCTATGGAATCATGTTGATCGGGTGTCTTGAGTGTTGCAAGGTTTGAACTAATGAAGCTAGTGTGATCCTAGTTTCTGGTTGCTTAGGAGGTGCCTGTTTGATCTTCGTCAAGTGGGAGATTGTTGGAAAATATGCCTCAATGTCACAGGCTAAAATCTCTAAGAAAGCTTAGTCGTTGTGACATTTTTGTTGTCTTGCTGATTGGTAGTTTACCTTGATTTTTTTACTCATGTCGCCAAGACAATGCTTTTGTCTTGTCGAAGAAGCCTATCATTGTGACTTGTGGTCTTCACTATAATCTCCTACCAAGTGGAATGTCTCAGTGACATAAGGGTTTGTTATCAGGTTTCAGGGAGACTCATGGCGACTTAGAGTCTTTGGGATAACAAATGGATTCGGTAGGAAGTCATGGCAACAGGGAGAAGTCTCATCGATAAGCAGTTTCAGGGTGACTTGAACTCTCAAGAAGATCTCTTGGAAACTGAGGAATGTCTCACTGATAGTATTCACTCAGTGTAACTCAAGGGTCTCTCTGAAAAGTCTCGGCAACGATACGAAGTCTTACCGATATCGACATGACCTTCGACCTATCTAGCCGATGAAGAAATTGGTATGACTTGTTCCTATCGGCATGATCTCTTAGCGATCGAGAGATGTCTTAGCAATAGTATGTGGGGTCATTAGTTAGGCATGACTCTTGGAGAATAGTTGTTTCGGGATAACATGGAAGCCTCGGTAAGAAGTCTTGCCGAAGGTTGATTCTCTCGCTGACAGTGGAACACATCGATGTGAGTTAAAGG
The DNA here is from genome assembly GCA_007258455.2 of Sequoia sempervirens. Lineage (NCBI taxonomy): Eukaryota > Viridiplantae > Streptophyta > Pinopsida > Cupressales > Cupressaceae > Sequoia > Sequoia sempervirens. The sequence goes on along the minus strand of VDFB02014441.1, from coordinate 147,137 downwards.
CTTCGGTATGAAGTCTTGGTGAAAGTAGTAAGTTTGGATGACAAGATTGAATTGGGATGACTTGGAACTTGCGGGTTGATTTCTTGGCAAAGAGCAATAGTCTTTCCGATGGAATCCTAACTTTAGTATAACTCTTGGCAATTGTTCGAAGATCGGTATAACATGAAGCTTGTTGTGACGTCTTGGCGAAAGATGATAGTCTTTCCGATAGATGGATGTTGATAGGAATACAATGGGTTTCAGCATGACTTGAAGACTCATTATGATCTCCTAGTGAATGACTAAAGTCTTGGTGACTAAGGAACACTTTGGAATGAATTATGAGCTCGGTGTAATGTCTCATCGAATGGCGATTGTCTCACTGATGAGAATGCTGATTTCAATATGACTTGTGGATATCGGTAGAACCTCTTGCCAATGAAGATGACTCTTGGCAATAACATGTAATCAGGACTTGTGGCATCAGGGAGACACTTCTAATGTCTCATCGACATGCGACACAAGTTGATCATTGTTGACCAAGTGAAGATTGTCCAACGTGGTGTGATGTGGACCAATCTGAGAAAGCAGAAGTGAACCGTTTGCTAAACCATTTCTGTGTGGAAGTTGGAAAAAAAAGCATGAGGAAGTGGAAACATCTACATTGTTGAATTGGATGATTTGATAGTTGTGATCTGACAGTTGGAAACAGACCATTTCATAGAGCCAAAGTCGAAGAGAAGGAAAATAGAGAGTGAATAGATGTGAGGATAGAGAGTGGCTGGCTGGAAGGCCATAGCCATGAGGCAGTAATAGGTGACTCAAAGAACTGATGAGATGTGAAGGTTGAGAAGATGGTTCTATGGTTGGGGGCCTTGAGGCTGGAATAAAGGAGAAGAGAGAGCTTCTGATCATGAATTTGGTTTGAATTCTCTTATGTTGATCTACACTATATATGTGATGGTATTGGAACAGTGCAAATATCATTTAGTTTGAGAGGGTGATCAAAATCTATACAGGGAAATCTATTGTTACCAGTTGTATCTAGATGAATAAGATGTAATCTCTGAAAAGGCTAAAAGCCTGAAATTGTATTGTAATCTTTTTTTGCAGAAGAATATAATGGCTCGATCTTTGGAGTGTGGGGTTTTTTATCTGAAAGGATTTTCCCCACGTAAATCTTTGTGTTCAGGTTTTCTGTTTCATCTTTCATGCCTATTGGTTTGTGTAGTAGAATCTGTTAATGCTTGCTATTGAATTTACATGTGTTTATCTGAGATGGATCAATGTAGGAAATGAACTGTGTCTGTTCCACATTTAGACATAGTTGTACATGTCTTTGAGGCAATCTAATCAAAATGAAAGTTACCGAAGGCACTACTGCAAGGAGTTTTCACTAGATGCACTCCTAGATTTCCTTACAGTTGGCAATTGGGTAGAGAACTTACATGTTAATAATAACTTTAAAAAAAAAATTAGTACATTTGAATAGGTAATTGTAACTTTCCCTAGGGTTTTGTGGCGGGGCTTTACAGTATGGTCCATTGTATGCTTCTATAGGTGCGGTTCCTTGAGCATATCACATGTACCAGGCCTGTCAGATTCCCTTGTGCTATAGCTATTGGATATCCATGAGCATTTGGCTATCCTTTGTGATTCCTGTGGCAATATGGGGATTTACACTTTTGGAGGGTGAGATTAGACCAGCTAGAGGAGGATGAGATCCTATGGAGACCTTATCTACTCACTGTACAGTGGCCAGATCCCACCAAATAGTTATGGAGGATGTAGATAGATAGGTATCTACTTGGGAGGCATGACTCTATTGTACGACCATTCTACTATGGGTGAGTCATGTGATAGTTTGGACAAGTGCAGGAACCATTGAGGGTGTACCCCTTCATTAGATGATAAGTGCGGAGTTCCTGAAGGCTAGGTGATGTTGTTCAATTGACTATAGATCATGAGAGTGAGAGTGATTTTGATGATTTAGATCATGACCAACCACCAGCATCTGACATTGATGATGTTGGCAACACAGACGAGTACGAGGAGTGGTGGTCATTTGCACGACCAACTCCTATGTTCCCAATGGATTTTCCTATAGGTGATGCAGGACTAGCACTAGATTAGGGTGATGAGCTAGAGGAGAGAGATGAGGTACAATATAGGCCAAAAGATATTTTTATAAATGTTATTAATGAGGAGTATAGTTTGATGTTGATCCTGACTTTGAGGACCAGGATGAAGGAGAGGATGTTGAGGGATACTTGATCATTAAGGGGTTTAGATATCTCATTGCAAGCACTAAAGGATGAAGTGAGTGAGAGAAAGTCTTGAAGAACTTCATCTAACTTTTCATCATCATTGCTACTAAGAGGCTTTGATGAGATGTTGTTTATAACTTCAATCATTTGTTTGAAGGGCTAGTTTGATGTTTCAGCTTTGGTTTTTTTATGTATCGATGAATTTGATCTAAAAGAACTAGGAATGAAAAAGGAAAAGGAAATTTTCAAAGATCTAAAACTATCCATGAATGCCATGAAAATAAGTAAAATTTATGCTAAGAAAATAGAAACAACTGAACTATAACAAAAAGGTCATTACAAAAAATAGAAAGATGCAATGAAAGGAACAAAAATCTGGAAATACTAATTCAGAAGTCCTAAGATGTAAAGAGAAATGTAAATCAGAATGATGTTATGTTCAATACATAGGTTCACCAAAATGAACCATATATTTTTGGCACAAATGCACTTCTCTAGCTCTTCTAGGGTTTTTCGCCTAAAAGGAGAGAGGTAGGGCCAAAAATGTTAAAAGGTTCATTCAAATTATGTTATATATGATGCTTTTTAAGCTAAATGAAGTGAAATAAATGCAATTAAGTGATTCAAATGAATGATTATGAATAAAAAACTAAGATTTATATCATGTTTGAAAACACAGTGTTGTTTGTAAAAAGTTAAAAAGGATGAACAAAAATGCAAACTAAACCAAACAGAAGGTTGTTTATCAGAATGTATGCACCTGGGAAATTGAAGAAGATTGGAAAAAAATCTATAAAATTGATGATGTCTGAATTTGAGTTGACTGGGACTCATTCGCCACCTTGGGAAAATCAGTCCCAATTTTGGTTTTTTCTGCACGAAAGTTGTTTACTATCAACTGGGAACCAAGATCTACATCTAACTCAAATTTGTATCTTAGGAGGGACTCATTTTCCATGCATGGTGAATCAATCCACTTTAAAATTTTTGTAACTTCAAAATTTTTTTCTACACCTTGACACCTACACAATAATTTCTGACAGAAACCTAACTCAGGATCTCAGAAAATTCCTCCAAAACAGCTTAAAATTATTTCTCTAATGGGGGGTTTTCCTTATTCAAATTCCTAGTTAGGTAATTAAACCTTGAATGGAGGAAAATTTGCATAAAATTCTAGCCTTAGATGTGTTAAAGACTAGGAAGATCTGATATATGACAAAAGTCCTATTTGATTGCTCTAGAATAAGAAATACAAAGATGATTTGTATGATGCAAGATATCAACCCTAGAAACCTTACAACACTTGAAATATGGAAATGAAATTACATGCAAATGATAAACAAACAAAATGCAAACCTTAATATGAAGATAAAGTGAAAATGGAAGATGGAATCAATATGAAACCAAGTCCTTAGGTGTGATTTGGTGGCTAGTTGCACCTCTTCACCTTAGATTTCTTCAGGATTCACCATAGGTAATCTTCATCAACCCTTTTCAATGTTGAATCTTGATGGAAAGAGTGAGCTTCAAGATCTACAAAAACCCTAGTTTACTACCCTAAAACTTCAACTTTTGCTAATGAGACTTGTGGTAGAAGACTTGATTTTAGAAATTGCTTTTGACAAATGACTAAAAGATGTGTAAAATGACCTAAAATGAGTATTTATAAGCAAAAACACCTTATTTTTCCTATTATTTAGACCTAAGAGTCTGACATTCACCAAAAATTCAAGTTAAATTAATCAAATTTCCGCTCAGAATTGAAATTTCCCTCAAAAGAGACTCATTCGCCACCCTTAGGGAATGGGTCCCACAAGAGGAGACTCATTCGCCACCCTTGGTGAATGGGTCCCACAAGAGGAGACTCATCCACCCAAGGTGGCAAATGGATCCCACTACTAATTTCTGAAGGTGGGTTTTGAGGGTATGAGATAATTAAGTGTTGTTTGTGGAGTTTTATGTGATTTCTCAGGTAAAATAGGCTTGTAGATAAAAAATAATGTGTCTTAGGGGCCTATAAATGTTGTCTTGAAGGGTAAATGATGTGAAGGAACTCAAAATTGGGTCCAATTATGTGTGAAATTGTCTCTTTTCTCAAGAGGGTCCAATTTTCTATGGCACATGAGCTATCTTCTTTGTTCATGAGTTTCAAGCATGCAAAGCTTTGCTTGCCTCATGAAGCTCGAAGTTCATTATTGTGTGGCACCTTATCAAAGTTATCAGGAGGTATAGCTTTGGTATGGTTGTACGTATGGAAGCCAAAATTAGGCGTGAATTTCCCATATCCACTTGTTTGTTTACAGTGTGACTGGATATCGGTCATGTGCGTATGTGCCTCACCCTTTTGGATACTCACCCATTGGACAACCTAAATTTTTTCTTCCTTATAGTGAGTGTGCATTTTCATGCAAATAGCTTAGATTTGATCCACAATGTGCAGGACAAATGGTTGAAGCTTGATCCACCCTTTTATTTTATTTTTCTTTTTTATGTCTTTGACAATGTATGCTTGTGCCTTTTTGTTGCTCCTTGTATCATTTTCATGTGTGTTATTTTTGGCTTATGTTGATTTATCATAGGATCTTAATCTTGGGGGGACTAATCAAACCTCTTCATCATTTTCATCCTATCTCACTAGCATTGGTACATTTGAACCCCTCTTGATGTGAGTTTGTCTACTTTAGTGTGAGCTTAAAACAAGTTCCTCCTCTCAATAAAGTGGGGGCTAAATATAGTGTTGAAAAATGTATCCCTCTATATTTTCACACCTTTTTAGGCACTCCGTATTAAATTGAGCTTAATGTTGCCTTGATTTAGCATTGTAATGTGTTTAACACATTCACAATAGGTCTTGGGCTCTTGTAAGCTAAGTGGGCCTAGTTATGCCTTATTTAGGGTGTTGTAAAGTGTACCTTTACACTTTCACACTAATCTAGGGTTTTATTAATTAATTGGGCTTCTTTATGCTTTAATTAGCCTTATTTTTTGTCCACAAGCCTTAATTAGTGCATCTTTCTAAGATTAATCTTGAAATTCACCAACATCCGATCATAAATGTGTTTTTGGATTGTATGGCCCATATTTAGTGATCTAGGACTCATAGACCACCTTGGGCATATGGGTCCCACCTAAGTTTCTAGGCCTCGATTTGGATTTCACATAAATTTAATAATTTCTTGAAAAATGTGTCTCAAAGCTTAGCCTAATGGGACTCATATGCGTCAATTGGCATATGAGTCCCCTTTAGCTTAGACCTAAATTAAATTTAAATTCTTGATGTGATTTTATTCTCTTAGATCTGATGTTGGCTTGTAGTGTTGTAATTTCAAGAAATTTGGTATAAACAAGTATAAATACAAGGTTATTTCACTCATTTTCACCTAAGACTTTCATGAGAGCATTCCTAATAGCATTCAAGAGTTCACAAGATCATTCAAGAGTTTACAAGAGCATTCAATAGCATACAAGAGTGATTTTCAAGTGTTTTGGAACATTATTCAAGTATCAAGCATCATGTCAAATTCATCATGCATCATGATTTTTTTAACTAACATTTGTGATGTAGGGTTTTATGATTCAAGTAAGAATTCAAGTCAAGATCCATATCATTCAAGAAAGAGTCAATATCCTCATTCGTGCTAGCCATTTCATACATATTTGTAGCATCATATTCAAGGGTTTGGTGAGTTGCAACATTGCATACTTGTTTATTAATCATTCCTTCATTATATTTCACTTCAATTCAAGGTTTGATTAACAAAATAGGGCTTGACCAAGGCAAGCCCCTTTCTACTAATAAAAAAACTTTTCCCCCTCTCTTTAGTGTGTGATTTGTAGATTTAGGTTTCAAAGGTACATTGAAGAGCAAGATTTGAAGAGGTTTTCAAGTTTGCAAAGTTGCCATAGTGGTCACCTTATTTAGAAGATCACTAAAAGACACTTGAAAAGTAGAAGTTATCATTTCAGATCTAGAAATCAGGTTGAGAAGGAAGAGTAGAGATAGAATAACAAATTTAGGTCTTGACCTTTCGAAAAAGCTAGGTAGGATTGATACACCACGTTTTGCGTATGAGTCCCAATACAATGATTTTTTGACATTTTAGGAGTTCTAGATTTGTCATTGCCAAATTTTTGTTCCTTCCCATAAACCCTAATCTAGGACTAAATCTTCCAACCTAGTGTATGAGACCTTGTTATGAGCTTCTACAGGTTTCTGGGTGCACCTCTTTGACTTCTTAGTTTACTATTCTAATTTACATTCATTTCGAGGTCATTCATTTGAGTTTTACGTAGTATTAGGTTTTTCCATTAGATCTTGCATGTTACTAGTCTTTCCAAGCCCTAGCTTGGTGGTGAACCCCTTTTTAGTCTCTAAACATATCCTAGGATAACCTTTAGAAGATATATTTCCTTCATTCCATCCTTGGATTGACATCTCTAATTTTTTCTTGAGTGAAACTTGAGAGAAATAGGGCCCATATGGTGAATTGTAAGGTGAAGGTCTAAATTTGTTTTTTATATAAAAGCAATTTATATAAGAATGAAATATGCAAGGGGGGGGCATTCATCATCATCTATATATCCCCCTTGTGCTCCAACTCAACAATATCTTTAATTACTTGTTTGTAAAGTTAATAATTCCCAAAATAAAATAAAAAAAAAAAAGAGGCATTACGAAAATTTTTTAAAAAAAAACTTCATTAAAGTTGAATAATATAAAAAAAATTGTGTTTTAAACTATTAGGTTTTTTTTTTTAAAAAATAAGGATAAGTTATACGAAAGCTTTTGTTCCAATTGATTTCAAAAATTTTTTATTTAATTATTATGATTTTTTTATTACAACTTTAAAAAAAAAAAACTTGTATGTCTGACCACCTTAACTTGGTCAAAACTTCATGAAATTCATTTTTTCTTTTTTTAATCCTATAGTATACGAAGCATAGAATGTGACACATGTTTTAGATTCAAAAATGTGATACTATTTGAAAGCTATAGATGTTTTTCAATCAACCTATCAATTAGGACTTTAGTCATAATTCAAATAGAAAATAAATAATAATAATTTATTAAATTCAAAATAAAGCATAATTTATATTGGTGGAAAGCTAAGAATCTCTTTTAAAAACCCTTTTTGTATCATCAATTTTGGGTAAAAAGAATTCGTCAGCCACATACCCTATATATACCCATCATATTGCCACTTTTTGGCACATCATGATCCTGCGGATACCCAGACATGGAATATAAAGCCAACTTCATAAAGTATTATGAATGCATGATAATGGGGAAAGAAAACAACAAGGCACAAATTGGTTAAAGCACCATTTATATGCTATTATTATGGAGCGACTCAAATTTCCTCTGTTGCTCAACAAAGCTAAGACCAAGTCCACATACTATAAGTGTCATATGTAATAGAAGACTGTTTCAAGAGAGATACATGCCAAATGATAGGGACAATTGGCTGCAACATCGTGCCAAATTATGAAAACTCTATAATCTATACAATTCTATTTTGGTTGCAATTTGACTATCATCATTTGAACATGTGTAGATTTGAATTGGTCTTGAGCTGATTTCAAATGATAGAGGTTGATTTATAGGTTAATATGTTGAGTTTACACTTAGATTGCTATCACCTTTTTATTGTATGTTGTGACTCGACCTACATGAGGAAAGGTTTCGATTGGCATGCCTTTCCTATAGGTAGCAATATCTCATTTCTTTGTATAAATAGATGGGATAGCTTCCTTAATTGGAACACATTCTTCTACAAACTTATTGTGAGAGTTGTATATTTCGAGAGCTAAGAATCATTGTGTGAGAGCTGTGAATTACTTTGTGAGTGCATATTGTTATCTTGAGGGAGAAGTCATGGTGAATTATTTCTTTAAGAGGATTAATTTCAAAGTTAGTAAGCTATTTTTGGAAGGATGTGCATCAAGTCAGTCTATTGGATTAAGTGTATTATAGGCATGAGGATCTAGTCTTCTCTTATTTTTCTTTATTTATGAAAGATTGAGAATTGAATGCTTTATTTGATCTGCTTAAGATTACATGCATTACAAAATCATAGTATTTTCTTTGTAAATGAAAAATAAGTTGTTTTATCCTTTTCTATGAAAGTGCTTGTATTTACTCCATAATAGGAGGGTTTGTTTGTCATAGGTATAAATATACTAGATACGATTAAGCAAGGATAGCTTAAGGGTTATTCATAGCTAAGTTATTTGATTGAATTAGATAGCTTATAAGTTACATCTAGAGATTGATTATCCATTGAAGGGAGGGTAACTTGCATTTATGCTTTGTGGGTAGAAATACCATTAAGTTGTCAGAAAAGGGAATATGTTGTCTCTAAGGTTAAAGACTACCAATTGAAGGAAAAACCTATGCATGTAGATTATAATGGACTTAAGTCAAATTGAGCTTGAGTAGTGTATGTGAGTAGGATGACTAACACTTGAAGTACAAGGTGAGAATACTTTGGCCAAAGTAGTGTGATTGCCTTTGTCTCCACTATTAATTCATCATGATCCATTTATATTCATGCTAGTTCTAGATTGTGAGTTTACAAGTTCTATTCATGTAAGACACAACACTAAACTCAAATTGGTTGTCGTTAGGAGGTTACTCCACCAATCTCTTTGTCAAAGCGTAAGGCCATATATCAAATGATAGATGTGCGGAGGACAACATATGAGTATGTGGTTAGCAGAAAAGCACTTGAGTGATGCTTCTCCTCCTCAGCAGGCGATAGAAGACCAAGATTTGAAAGTCGATTCCTAGACTATCAATATCTATTGCTTTGAAGCCTGGTTGAGCTATGTATATGCTTTGTACACATTCTTGGAAATATTGTATTATGTGGAATAATATATTGGAATGGAATCAATGTTTATTATTGTTATGACATTTATGTTCATTTTTTCTCTATAAATAAAAGAATTTTTTTATGGCAATGGTTAAGTTACATAGTTTATTTACTTGCAAAGTGAAAACACGGGAAGCATTACTTCAGTGAATGGTTGAAATGTTACACTTCACGCTTCTCAAAATCCTACTTGGGAATTTCAAATCACTTCCAATTTTTTAAAGTAGCTTACTTGGAAATTCCTCTACTTATAACTAAGGTTTCAGGGAGGCACATCATCAACTCTGATGCCACATCAACTTGCATTTTTATTGAGGTTTCCAAAAAGGCCCAAAAAATTTTAGAATGATAGGTGTGCACTTACTCATGTTTTATTAGTGTGTTGATGTGGCATCAAATGATTTGTTGCTTTTTAGATCTAAGGAATACATTTCATTCAGTTATGGGTACTCATCATCAACACTAACAACTTTAAATTCACATTTATCGGTGTAATATTATTTAAAATATTGGTTATTAAATCAAAAAATGTTATAAAAATTATTGGAACATGCTCAATTATTAATCCTTTTGCCTTATATACATAAAAATCACAATATCAAGATATCCCCACCCTCTGGATTAGATGTGAAGGTCCCCCCCTTCATTTGGCTCTTCGCAGGGAATCTCCAACCACTGGTTCCCAAAATATCCCCCCTCTGCCACATCATGGGAGGTTTATAGGAGATCCCATAGGCTTGACCAGAAAGGTTGCTTGCTATAGCATTCTAGCTACTCCTACAAAAATCATTATTATTCATTATATAAAATCATATAACCCTATCTATCAAGCAATGCCTAGTCATTGCTCAAAATTAAAAAAACACAAACCAAAGAAGAAATAGAGGTATACTATTATCACCTTCAAATAAAATTTCCCATGATAAGAATAATGGAAGAAAGAGCAATCAAATCTTGAAAATGAAGGTGTTCTTGCTTATATAAGTTGTGAAATAATTTTATAACTGTCAAAACTGGCACACCTTGAACAATGAATTGAAAATAAAAAAAATAAGTGAAGCAAACATTATGGAGGGGTAAAAAGAGGCACAATAATTACTTATAGATCCACTTTAGATAAAGTACAACTACCTTGACACACTATAAGTATAAAACATAGCAAATCCAACAAATTTTAGATGATTCCTTAAATAAACAAATAGACTTAATCAATATATTTCAATACACCAGCATGGGAAAAAAAGTTTGTGTTTCGACCATGAGTAAGTCAAAATTTTAATGAATTTTTAAAATTAAAAAAAAAAATGGAAATGATTGTAGAGACTTTTTGTAAACCCCATTCAAAGCAGTAATAACAAGCAACATTTTGAAATCTAGAATTGCAACATTTGCATTTAAAGCAATTGAGTGAAAAAAATTCCTCTCTTTATTTAAACTATTTGTTTTCTAAAATTTAATGAGTTCAATTCACCACTACCTCTATCTTTTAACTATAACTATTTTTCTTTTTTAAATTGGTGAAAAATCACAAAATCACAAAATCACAAAATGTATATGCATTTGTATTGATTTTTGTGTTGTCTTTGTTGCAACTAAATACACAATTAAATTTAGTCACAAGAGATTTTTTGGTAATAAGCCAAACCTAAACTAAAAATAGGTTGTTCCTATAGGGGTTATTAGCTTAGTTGGTAGAGCAACCCAACAACAAAAGGAAGGTCCTGGGTTTCTAGTCCTTGTTGGTCCACGAAAGCTCAATTTGGTATTGGAGATAGGCCAGGCTAGGAGCCCCAAGAATTCCATTGGAGTGTCTTAAGGTGGGTTGTTGGTAACAATCTAAACTCGTACCAAAGATGGGCTAGTCAAATAGGGGCGAATAACTCAGATGGTAGAGCACTCTGGTAGCAAATGGAAGGTCCTGTTGAATTTGGCATTTTTTTTCATTGATGTCAATAGTGGATAGATTTATTGTTGAATAGGTTAGGTTGATGGAATTTTTTGGTGTTGATGCAAATTTGCTTCATCATTTATTTATTGTTTCATTCCCATTCATTTCATCTTTTCTTCATTCACAGTTTTATCATTTCATGGTGGTGATGTGCAAAAGGTGGTATACAAAGTCCTTATTGAACATGTTCATTTAAAAAGTTGCAAGTTGAAGTTTGTTAGTGATATGACAATATAATGTCATTATAGATGTGTGGTGTTGTTTCTCATGGCTCTTTCCTCTCTCATTACTTAGTACTTGGTTTGGTTCCTTGATCACAAAAGCTACAAGGTTATTGCTTCATGGTACCGGTAAGGTTCATTCATCTCATGGTTGATACAAAAGGATGGTATTGATTTCATCTCTTACTATATGGTTCAAAGAATTATGAAGAGTAGATCTACAAAGGAAAATTTCTTCTTAAGGTTTTAAGTCTCAAGACTTCTACACCTCATAACCTAAAAACCTAAAGTTGTCTTATACCATAAGACCTATGGTTTATATGTTGTGAAGGTTTTTTAAAACATAATGCAGTTTAAGTTCTATTTGTTTGGTGACTTTCTATTGCAAGTTAAGCATCACTTAAGAGATCGTTTAAATGGTTTAATAGACATTTCTTACTGACCCCTACTCCTTGGCCTTACTGACCTAGTAGGTAGAAGAATCACATTTTAAATATCAATGGCTATCATTTAAAATGTTAACTTGGTGGGAGCACATGATCAAATGCTTAGATTCAAATTTACACAACAACTATTTCCCGATGATCCATCTTTGGCAATTGTTCTAATGTCTTTTCTTTTGAGTTAGTTAACACAGTTAAAAAACTACATTGGAACAATGATAGAAGAAAAAACAAGGTTTTGAGGGAAATTTTGAACTGTAGAATAAATTCAATGTGATGAAAAAGTAATGTTGTGATATGATGTTCTTCTAATATGAAAATATGAGTGGAAAGAATGTGTAAAAAATATGTAGTTATAATACTATCACAGATAGAAGCTTTGATTGATTTGTAAATTGAGTTTATTCCTTTCATGGTGGAATGTGACTCAAAGAAAAATATCTATAGGAGTTTTCTATAGTGTATTGAAGATTATCTTATTAGCTTTTGTGTATGTCAAGGGTATAGAGAATGAGTCTTTGAATAAAAGATATTGTTCAAGTTTCATCTCTTCTCTGCATAGACCTATGTGATCTACGAATGAGTATAGATTATTTTGAATTAGAGTCTAGAATAGTGTGTATATGCTTTGAACAAGAAGATGAGTGAGGAGTTGTTTATTTGAGTGAATTTTTTTATTGTAAGAGAAAGTCACTGTCTTATATTTTTTCTGTCATTCAAAGAAATAGTGATAGAGTAGTGGAGTGATTAGAAACAAAGTAGTCCTTTGTGTTTACTTCTAAAACTATGAAAAGTGTTGTATAGTTTTCAGTGAGATAAATTTTTAATCAAATACCAATGAGGGGTTTGTCAGTGAGGCATTAAATGTAACCAATGAGGTTTTTGTTTTTTCCAGGGAGGCATTAATGAAGTGAATCTTTTAGAGTGGTTTTTTATCCCTTTTAGGGTTCTCCACTCATATTCCCTATGTCATGACTTCTCTTGATTGTTTGTCAAATTGATTTTGATAAGTTATTTGTGTTCAAGTATCTTTATTTGATTCATATGTTTGTGATTCACTCAACATTAAATATCTATGATGTTTGAAGTGATCTCAATGGAATTATATGCATACATTCAAGTGGGATATTAATTAAGATTTGATTTGTAATTATACCATTGATCAAACACCCTCTCAATGGCCTTGTACTCCAATAGGTCTTAGGTTCGATTCCTTGTTGGTTCATGAAAACTCAATTGAAAAATAGAGCAATACAAAGTTCCAATATACTCAAGTCATAATAAAATTTTGTATTATTTCTTGGATTGTATGTCTATTACATAACATTTTAATTGAGACTTATATAAAAAACATAGAGGTAGATTATTAATAAAGTTTCTAGCATTAAATAAAAAATCCTAAAATATGCTTACACTAAACATGCATCTAACATGGATTATTTACCCAACATGAGGGTTAGTACAACTAAAAATAAACTAATTCAAGTTATAGATAAACTAATTGAAAATAGTGCATGGCAATGAATTTGATTAGCATGGCAACATACATAGTAGTTAAGGTGAGTTTCATGTAGTGAAACTCTTGCATCACTTGTCAACATACTCCCCCTTGATGTTGAGAGGGCTCACAATCTAATCTTGGAGTGTCAAAAACTAGAACTTTGAAATTGCCTTAGTGAAGATATCTACTAGTTGTTCTTGAGTGCTAATGTATTTCAATTATATTTCCTTCTTTTGCATCAAATATTGAATAAAATGATACTTTAAATCATTTTTTTTGTCCTCCTATGATGGATTGGATGCTTGGATAATTTGATGGCACTTATATTAGAACAAAAAAAAAATGTAGGTTTGAATATTTTTCTCTCCAATTTCTTCAAGAAATTTTCTAAGCCATAATGCTTGTGTACTTGTTGAAGTGACTGCAACATACTTCAAGCTTACGTAGAAGAAAGGGAAAATATACTTTGCTTGTTTGAGCTCTAAATAATCAAACCAAAACCAAAAGAAAAAAATTACCAGATGTAGACTTTCGATATCCAAACTACCTCCCCTGTCAAAATCACTAAAGCCAACAAGATTGAACATTTTAGAAGTGTATTAATGAATACAAAAAATTATAATTCCTTTAACATACCTCAAAATCCTCTTAGATTCCTTCATGTGTATTTTAGATGGCTCGGTCATGTGCTTTGAAATGGGAGAAACGAAATAAGCAATATTAGGTCTTGTATGGGTTAGAAACATCAAACTTTCAACAATGCTTCTATAAGTTGTCTCATCAACTATTTTAGCACGATCATCTCTACACAACTCCATGACAACTTGGAGTGGAGGCTGGTTTACAATCAACCATATCAAATTTCTTCACCCTATCTTTGGCATACTTTGTTTGACAAATGAAAATTTCATTCTCACTTTGATAAACCTCTAGATTACTCAAAAAATATTACATGAGACATAAATGTTTCATCTCAAATTCATTCATCATAGAAGTTTTAAATTCATCCTTCATCTTAGAACTACTATCCATATACAACAAATCATCAACATATAAACTTACAATAAGAATATCATTACCTTCTTGTTTGTAGTAAAGGGTAGGTTCACTCTTACTTATTTGAGAATCATTCTTCTAAAAATATTCATCAATCTTAGCATACCATGTTCTTGGTGCTTCCTTGAGGCCATAAAAATCTCTCTTCAACTTGTAGACTTGATGTTCTTTTCCTTGCACTTCAAAACCTTGTGATTGTTCCACATAGACTTCCTCTTCTAAGTACTCATTCAAGAAGGCACTTTTCACATCCATGTGATGAATGCTCCATTTCTTTTGAGATACTAGTGAAATCATCATTCTAATAGTTTCTTGTATTTCTATTGGTGTAAATTTCTCTTCATAATCAATCCCATGCCTTTGTGTGAATCCTTTAACAACTAATCATGCCTTGTGTCTTTCAACATTCCCATTGAAGGGCACATAATCTATTGAGAGGGAGGGGTGAATTAGTAGATAAAATTTATTTAAAACTCTTTAATTCAATATGTATATCCAAGTATGAAACATGAATCAACACAACTACTATCAATCAAGCAATCGCAAAAACACACATTCACACAATGAACACTAGATATATGTGGAAACCCAGAATGGGAAAACCATGATGAGAAGAGTTTCTTGGAGCTACTGTCCAAATCTAGCATCACAAAAAATAATAAACAGGTTACATTCATGAAGTAGGCACCAATCTACCAGAGACAATAATCCCTTGAAGTATGTGTAAGAACCAACCTATTGGAGACACCAACCCCTTGTATAAAGATCTGAGCACCAACTCAATGAGTAGAACATCAATCCTACTAGATTAAAAAGATAAAACTTGTCGATATTCAATGTTGATAACAAAACTTACACAAGATTTGAGCTTTCCTTAGACACTCTCCTACACTCCTTATGATATTCTGATCATGGGGCACATGGATCACGAGATGGAAATCCCATTACAAAACCTAAATAACCCTTGCTCAAACAAATTCACATCCACACACATTTTTTCACACACTTCTCATGTGAAGTGAGATGATGATTATATACAAGACATTACATTAACAACATTTGATGTCAGCTAGGGGTCTGTAATTAAACAGGATGACATAAGGTGGGCCTAAATTCAAAATACATGAAACATGCAGCAGGTAGGTCCTAAATCAAATTTATTGTCATAAAATCAACATGATGTCATGTTCTTCCACAAGAACCTTAACTTGAACCTATTTTAGTTACCCATGCTATCTTTGAATACTACACACTATTAGTTGTTGTCACATAGTTCCAAAATACCAACTAGTTATCTGATAAGCACAATGACCCTTTTGTCACTTCAATCTTCTTTCATGTTGAACATAATTGTGGGAAACTCTAGAATATGATAGAACAAGTGTAGGAATACTCTCCTTTCAAATTGCATTTAAAAGTAAATACAAAACATGATTGTATTGCCAAAAAAACTTTTCTACCTTGAGTATTGACCTCCAACATTCTGAATTAGACTTCTAGATTACCTCTATCAATATGAATAGATGGAGACATGACATTGCAAGCATACTGTAAGCATTAGGATTTGTTGTTCTTCAAAATGCATTGATAATGATAATTCAAGTACAATTACATTCACTATTCAACTAGCATTACACATTAGACATTAGTGAGAATTACCTTTCATCACTTGGACACTACTCCTTGACATTATTTCTTTGACATAAATTCAACAATTATGTTCAATAATCCCTCTCTTTGTCATGATGACAAACATCAAAATGTTGTCTATACACGAAAATACATCTAACGTGAAACCATGTCACTTGAGTTCTTTCTCCCCTTAGATGATTTAGCATTTTGAGACCTATTTCTCCCCCTTTGATATCAATGCTTTTTCTTGTCGTTTGCAAGCTCTGTAACCTCCCAAATATCAGTTTTGCAAATGTAATCTATCTCTTCTAGCATTGCTTACACCTAAACCTCATTAGTACTTGCATCTTCAAAACATCATGGCTTAAAATCAACTTTGGAAAGTAAAGAAAAAATTACTATCTCACCTCTAGGATTTTCTTCATGTGCTTGATTTGTACTCATTTGATAAGTGCCACTTAATCTTCTTACCTTCCTTTTAGAACTTGGACTTGAAGCTAAAATTGCACTTGGAACTAAAGAACTAGATGAGGGGCTACTAGGTGGCCTTGTAGCACTTGGAACTAAAATATTAGTGGGTTGCTCATGATCACTATCAACAATAATACAACCATTCAAAACAAAATTTGATATTTCAACATGGTCTTTTTAATGACCATAAACTCCCCCTTCATGAAAAATCACATCTCTTTACACAACAATGCTATTGGTGAGAGGGTTATACAACCGGTAAGCCTTACTTTTCTCACTATATCCAACAAAAATGCACATGACTGACTTTTTGGATCTAACTTTTGTCTCTTTTGATTAGCTACATGAACATAGGTTAAACAACCAAAAACTTTGAAATGATTAACATTAGGCTTTTTCTCATACTAGGCTTCATAAGGAGTTGCCATGTCTAGTGCACTGGTGGGACTCCGATTGAGAATGTACATTGTTGTAGCAATTGCATCACCCCAAAAAAAATTATGTAATCCCTTAGTTTGTAACATACTCCTTGCCATTTCCACCATTGTATGGTTTTTCCTTTCAGCTATTCCATTTTTTTGAGGTGTGTAAGTAGCAGCAAGTTGTCTTTTGATGGCATGAATATCACAATAATTTTGAAATGTTCTTGAACAAAATTCTCCTCCACAATCAATCCTCAAGAATTTTATTCTACACCCTTTTTCATTTTCCACAAAGGGCTTTAAACCTCTTGAATGTATCAAAAGTTTTATCATTGGTCTTCAAAAAATAATCCCAATACTTTCGTAAGTAATCATCAATAAAAGTATTAAAATATGATGACATACCCAAAATCTTTGTCTGCATAGAACCACAAATGTCTAAGTGAACTAATTGAAATGGTTAATAAGCCCTCCATGCATTGCTTTTTGAAAATTTCTCTCTTACATGAATTTTTTTAGCACAGTCTTCACAAACTTCCTTGTGTTCTTCAACCTTAGACAAACCATAAATTAAGGCTTTTGATGCTACAAGCTTCAAACTATAGAAATTTAAATGTCCAATACCACAACCAACTTTTGTTCTCATCTATCATATTAGCAAAATTGTTGCTAAGTTTTGAATAGACACATTATCAACAAGATTTGTCTTTAACTTCTTAACCAATCAATAATACATTTTTGACATAGACACATTATCAACAAGATTTGTCTTTACCTTCTCAGCCAATCAATAATTTAAATTTTTTATTTTTAAAAAGTAACAGATAGGAGAATTAGTCTCTATTAAAGCACTACATATTGAGATGACAGGTACTAAGGGAGAGGGGCACATAATGGAGCAGGGTCCAATAGTGGGGATAAAAGTAGTCCTTAGTGGGCCCCATAGTGGAACACTTTAATATCCAATTGTAAAACACTTTTTATCCATAAAGTACGCAAAGTGACAAATCATGTGATGCCACATCAACGCACCAATAAAACATGACTTAGTGCACCACTATCGGCCTCACTTTTTTTTTAGGCCTTTTTGGATACCTCAACAAAAAGCATGTTGAATGTGGCGTCATATTTGATGATGTGGCTCTAAAACCAAATATAGAAGCACATGAATTGCCAAATTAACTGTTGTACAAAATTGAGAGTGATTTGAAATTTCCACGTAGAATTTTGAGAAATGTGAAATTAAGATGCTCCACTATGGACCCCTCTCCTCTAATGAACTATTAAACTAAATTCATTCCTACTGTATAGGGGAGAGGGCCCAGTAGTCGTGCGGGGTCCAATAGTCACGCACTCAATCGTAATTATAATACCCAATAGTCGTTTATATAATGTCTAATAGTTGTGATTTGACTATTAAACAAAATGTATGCTTTTGATCTAAAAAGCAACCAATCATGTGATACCACATCAGCACTCAACTACATGATGTAATGCACGAGAATTGGTCTCACTATTTTTTGGGGCTTTTTTGGACACCTTGACAAAAACGCATGCTGATGTGGCATCATATTTGATGATGTGGCCCTGAAACCTTAGTTGTACGCAGAGAACTTGCCAAGTAAGCTGCTGTAAAAAATTGGTAGTGATTTGAAATTTCGACATAGGATAATCAGAAGTGCGAAGTTAGGGTGCACGACTACTAAGCCCTCTCCCCTAATGGAGTGCATTAAATAAGTGATGCGTTACGACTAAAACTATTTTCCTCCACCACTGTACGAATCTGAAAGCTTAGCTGTAAAAGAGTACCATAAAAGGCTGTCATTGCAGAATTGTCAAAAGTTGCGCAAATTTCCTGTCCGCTCTGTGGAATGCGTCCAAGCTGTCAGCATGGAATTTGTATCTTTCACGTCTCAAACTAGGAGATATTTTTCTTAGCATTCAAACTAGTTTCTTTTAATGTAGTGATCTCCATTCAAACTAGTTTCTTTTAATGTAGTGATCTCCATTCAAACTAGAGATCGCATTCAAACTAGTTTCTTTCAACGCCACGGAAGTTTCCTTCGTTAGGGTTTTCTTTCCTCAGCACTTTCCTACGAAGTTCAGGTCAGACCATGTGGACGAATAGCCTGCCTTGCCCTTTTTAAGTGCAGAAACCCCTTTTTATTCTGAAGAAATTGGCTTTGGACGAAGTTACTTAGAGGTTGCAAGTAGATAGAAGATATTTTTCTTAGCGTCTCAAATTAGAGATTGCATTCAAATTGGTTTCTTTTAATGTAGTAAATCTCCATTTAAGCTTAATGGTACATGAATCGGCAATTATCTAGATACCCGTCTTCAACGCCACGGAAGTTTCCTACATGAGGGTTTTCTTTCCTGGGCACTTTCCTATCAAGTTTAGGTCAGACCATGTGGACGAATAGTCTGCCTTAGCCTTTTTCAGTGCAGAAACCCCTTTTTGTTCTGAAGATATTGGCTTTGGACGAAGTTATTTAGTTGGTTTAGCAATAAGATGGCATCGGGACTCTCCAACAGCACCAGAAATGATGTGGAAAAGGATAACACTAAAGATGTTATCACAGGTACGTAAGAAGTAGTTTTTATGCAAAATCTGTGTGTTCTTTTTATATGCCTTTTTAAGTACCCTTTACAACTGTGGTAGAAGAAAGTAGATTATTTTTTTCTGGTTTCCGATTAAAGATGTATCCTGTGATAAAATGGTCAACGGTCGAGTAGCGGGTATTTCGTTACCATATTACATTAAGGATTGATTTTATACTGAAAAGGGACGTTGCCAAACGTCTCCAGATCCAGGTTTTGAATACTAAATACTCTGTTTATGCGTCTGAGGAAATATAGAATAGAATAGAATAGAATAAATTCTAATTTCTATCAGGGTTTAAAAGTTAGTTTGTTTTTTTCATGATAATGAGTTTTTTTAACTTTTTCAACTGTCTTTTGAATCTGGGTAGAACAAGATGAGATAAAATACTAGCATGTTTGATTTTGATGTGGCATCCCAATTAAAATAAAGCGTTTTCTGTACACTATTTCATATGAACAAAAATCACAGACTCTCTTCTCTTGCTTCTTTTAACCTCTTCCACTTTCCAAGTTCACACTGAAACTAATACCAATTAATTCTCAGAAGATAAAATGAGGATCCCTTTACAACACAACTTTAGATTCAAACAACTGTGATGGAGGAAACCAAATTACTATTTTTAATTTAATAATATACCACTTTTTCCTAAAGTTAAATATAAACTATTAAAAGAAAAACGTCAAAAGTAACTGGCTGTAACAGACATACAAAAGCTAAGCACAGCAGAAAGAGAGGAGTATTTTCTTTTCTTGGTCATCTAGTGAGAATATGGTCCTTTTACATTCAATTGTTATTGTATTGGATTATATTATTTAATTTTACTTAATAGTTATTTTAATTTTTAATTTTTTAATATATAAATAAAATACTAATTAATTTTTAATAAAAATAATTTTAAAATAAAATATATTTCAAATATGTAAAATAATTTTAAAATAAATTTTCAAATAAAAATAAAATAATACAATCATTTTGTAAAAGTGTTATTTTTAACAATTTTTTTTGAACAATTTTGTTATTAGATGAAATAATTCAAGATAACAAATAAAAAACAAATTTACAAATCAGTTCTCTTAAAATTATGATTATCATTGTTCAATTATTGGCTACTAAAAATGTTTAGTTGTACATATGATATGAGTTTGCAAAGCTATTGCAAAAAAATTCAATTGGAAGAACCATTTGCGAAAAAAGTGCATTTGTTGATGGAAACTAGAAGTGTCTAGGCATACAGAGACCAACACATTTCACATGTTACCATGTTATTAGCACACAATGTGCTTTGCAACAATTGGTTATTGTGCTTAAATTAGTATTATTTATTCCCTATAACTCCATCTCTCATTTTGTGATTAATTGGTAGTGACATAAATTATTAGTGATTTGACTCAATGTGTATCATAAAAGTCTATTGGAGTTTTTCCATCAATTGTAGGCCAAGTTTGGTGTCCATAGGCAAATTTATATATCATTTAATGATTCTTTTTAATGATAATGAAAAGTATAATCAAGAGGTAAAAGTTTAAGTCAATTAGATCGGTAATAATTTGTTATAGTCAAGATAATAATTTGTTTATGATCAATTAGATTTATAATAATCTATTTGTAGTCAAGACAATACGGCAATCAGATTAATAATATTTTTACGTAATTTTAGTAAAAAAATGTATTTTTTAATTACAAAATATATATATATATATATATTAAGGATAAAAATACTAACATTTAATTTGTTCAAAGTGCAGACAATAACAAGTTAAAAAAATTATTTGACTATAAGAGGTTACAAAAAGTAGTTTACCTTTTTATTTAGTTTAAAATTATAATAAATTAAAAAATAAGGGATCAAATAGGAAAAAGATAATTACTTTTGAGACTTGAATCTGGGTATTACTATTAATAATATTTTTAATGTGGGAAAGATTTAATTCTTGACTTGAAAATAGTTTTTTATTTCAAGATTCAAATGTGTGTTGTTGAATGGGACTCTAATATCTTGGTTAAGGTGATTGATGCTTCAAAAGTTGTTGACTAAGGTTCTTTATCTTAAACCTTAGCTCATAGGTTTGGAGGTTCAACATATTAGAACAAGTAGGAAGAAGGTGACATATTGGCATGCCAATTTAAGCCACAATCCAAACTTTTCTAAGTTTATTATGCCCTTTTCCTATAGTGTGCATTGGATATGTGTATTCAATTTGTGGCTAGCATACATTTTAATTAACTCAAGTGGGTATATATATACATCTAAGTTTTTATAGTTATGGTAAATAAAGGGAGAGCTCTTATATTTGAAAATTGTTGAAATTAGTGACCATAATTGGAGGATAACTTGATCAACGAAGGGAGATCCTTATCAACACTAGCATACACAAAATCTTGCATAGATCAATCATTTCATAAACTTGGTAACATCATTAATCACCATAAGGTGCTTGAAAGTTTTTGGTGCCCATCATAACTTTGTCTTCTTCATATTCAAAAGGTGGGCGAAGAAGCCTAACCCAAATATGGGCCACATTAATATCCTCCATCTCTCGCTTAATAAGTTGTTTTCATTTTCTTAAAAATAACCCTAATCTACCTAAAAACCAAGGATCATCTAGTAAGATTCTAACAAAGTCCTAAAAAATCTTTACCCTTGGTTAAGATCTCAAATTAACCTTTTAGTTTTTATTTCCTTTAGGCCTAACTCCTAAAGATATCTATATTTGGCCTAGAACCTAGGAATTTCCTAATAAGTGTGTTTTCCATTGTACTTGAAGATCTATCAACCACCAAGTTAGGTATCATAAGATGGATTCCACCATTCTCTAGGAGGATTCAAGAGGAAGAAGAATATCATCACAAATGTGATTCTTTCCTACAAAAAGACTTTATCTATGATCAATGAATGTCCCTTCTCTCATTGCTTGGAGTAATGGGGACCTTGATGTTGAATAGATTTGCTTGAGAGATTGACACAACCATAAATTTAGGAGAAACATGCACCTTGTCCTTTGTCCAAGAGAAGAGGGTAAACTATTTTCTAGCCACTACTCTTACTTGGCCACTTGAGAAGAGATTATTCTTGCAAGCCAAAATAACAACCTACCGAGATCCTCAAAACCTTTTAATAGTTCATACTAGCAGAGTGTATACCTACAAGGGGACCCTTCCTTAGCCCAGTGAGCCTCTAATATAGAATTGTAAGAATCAAAAACATCATGAAATGGGTCAATCCATTTTTACAATTAGTTACAAGAGGATGCCATTTCATATTTTCCATTGATTTCCACCATATTGAGCTAAGAAAAAACCCCTAGAGATTTATTCCTTCACCTCCAATGAAGCCTCTTTCAAATTGTCTTCATCACCCTTATTCTTTTATGCAACTTCCACTAACCAATTGGAAAAGCACAAACTCTTGCTTCTAGACATCTTGGTGTGAGGGCGCTTATTTGAAAAGCCTCCTCTAATGGTTTTCCTCCTCTTCCCACTTATCATTTCCTCTCCAACTTAGTTACTTTATCATTTTCATCAACAAAATCTAGGTAATTATGACATTGTATTATCTTTGACTTTATCTTTGTTGATTTAACAATTTTATTTGTAAAGAATAATTAAAATCTACTAGTAATTTCTTTAATAATAATGTTTAATCTCACAAGGAATTTAGGTAAAGTAATATCTCCATACTTTGTGGTAAAATTATTATTGCACTCATCATGTGAACATGTTCTTAGAGGCGACTTGAGATTCCTAAAGTCAAAATGTCATTATTCAACTTCAAAATCATTTGTGGAACATCTAATTCAAAACTTTAGATAAATGATTGACATGGTTTTAATATGGAATTAAAACTTCCATTATAATCCCCTATCTCATTGAGTTGGTTATTTTCATGTGGTTCAACTCCAAGTTGGATATTATAGTCTCTTTTGTCCTCATTGGTGCCACTACTACATGTGAAAATCACATTTAAAGCAAGTGTTGTTGTCTCCTTCAATTGTGTTTATTTTGAAAAGTGAAGAGAGGTTTCAATATCATTTTGTGGACTAGGTATGGTTGCACATCTATCAATATTAGGGGGACTTTTAATAGACCCAACCTCCTTTGTAGGCATTTTTGCAAGGTCACAAGTTGACATGTCATTTGAGAATATGATACATTCTTTGTCATGGATTTGTAGTCATCTAGGATATAGATTCAAACATGCTCAACTTACCTTATTTTGGATTTCCTTATACCAACTAGATTCTTGATTTCATTAGCAAAATTATCATCATAATCAAATAATAAGTTTTTATACTTTTATTATCAAAGGGAGAAGTATTTGAATGCATATCATAAGGGGAGATAGAAACACTTGGTGGCCAAAGAGTTGAATATTGATTAAACTTTTAGGAAGCATGGTCTTGATGGGATAAAATATTGGTTTTATCTTTGCACATTTGATGGGTAAATTTGCATGGACTCTTTTTTGTAATTCCCAAAATTTAAGATTGCTTGTGGCTATAAGTTTTTATTATATTTATAAATAACTTGGTTTTGTTAAATAATAGAGTAACTTGTTTGATTTGAAATAATTTCTAGTAGTAAATAATATGTCATTAATTAGATGTTGTAGTTAATTGAGTTAGGACTCAATGAGTGTGACTAGGTATAATGAATAATTGGTATTTTGTTAGAAGGTATCTTGTTTCTCATTGCACTATACCATAACCCATTTTCTCAAGATTGAGGGTCTTTTTCCAAGAATCTTCCTATGTATCCTCACTTATTCTAAATCACTTTATATTTCCTATTGAATATAATACAAATTATTCTTGCAATTTTAGATTTTTTTTCCTGCTTTCCTTAGTAATTTGTATATACATGGCTTCACAACCAAATTTCACAATTAGGAAGAATGAGAGACATAAAATAGAATAATAGTTAATTGAGAGGCCGTTGTGAAATTTGTTACTTCTTTAATGGTTAGAAGAGTATAAAGACCAAAATGTTTCCAAGATGGTCATCCAACAAGAGTTCCTAAAGAAATGTATTTTTTAATGAGAGCTTTATAAGATTTTTTCCCTTTTAGATGTTTGATAATTTATTGAACACATAAGCAATACTTTACCAATATATTGAAAGAAGACCCAAGTCACCAAGAACATTAAGGAGACAATAGATCTCCTAATCAATGTGATGAAGCCTTTAGTCCTGTTAGCAAAAGCCCATACAAAATCTCATAAGAGCTTCTCAACTTTACAATAGGAAGCCTTAGAAGGGATTCAATATTAATACACATGGGTTGTAGCTAAAATTTTAGAGCACACTTGGAATACGCTAGCCAAAGAGATAGGCTTAGTTTTCTAATAATAGTTTTTTACCAAATTTAGTAATGACAACTTGTGATGTAAGAGCATCTGGGTCTACAGGTGATCCTACATCGCCCAAAAAATATGATTTTCTTTTCATGTTTAATTTTTACATTTTGGTGTGGGTTGGAGCATCAAGAGCATCTTGTGGAGTGTTTGAAGGATAAAATCTTCAATTGCAAATATTTGGATTTCCATTTTAGAAATCATAGGCAAACATTGTGTTTAATGTGATTTTAAAATTATTGTATTTTTAATGCTTGAATGGTTTAAAGGTGTCCATTGGCAAGCTAGAGGGAATTTTTAAGCAAAACTATGTCTTTATCATTCTTTGAAGAAATTTTAGTGGTCAAGTTGAGGAAAATGAAAGTGAAGATTTGGGTGCCACTTTTTGGTGCTTGAAAGGGGTGTAAGAATATATAAAATACAACCTTTAATGGTATAAAAAGACATCAATCAACAAAAACAAGGTTAGAGAAAAAACTTCCAACTTTCTCTTAAGAGTTGCATAAGAAAGAGTACAAAAAAATAGCTTGTGAAGAGAAGTGGAACAAAAGAAGAGAAAATGGATTTTGTAGGTCTATTGTAGGTGTTCAAGGTAGTAATGAGAGTTGCATAATAAAAATAAAAATTAGGTTTCAAAATATGAGTGAAGACAAGAAGGTTTGAAGATATGAGGATTTGAAGAATCCTAGACAAGATGTGTCTAAAAGAAAGCTCGTAACATTTTTTGAATTGTATTCAACGTTGAATCCTCCATATATGTAATTAATCTTGAGAAATGTTTATGTATGAATGTTTTTGAGCATTGAAATTTCAGATTTTTTTTCCATTTATATGTTATTATGGATTGGATGCATGTTAAGGTTGAAGGATTGGGTAGTTTGATAAGACCCCTCAAACTCATTTGCATCAAATGGTATCAAAGCAGGGGATCTTAAGAGTGCAAGGTATGCACTAGGACTTGTAGGTAGAGTAAAGGATAGAAGGTGGTAAAGGAGAGCCCGTGTCAGGATTGTTGCAGGTAGAGAGAAGCCTTGACCAATCAAGAGCTAGGGAGGCACAAAAAGAAGTATGATTGCAAATTGTAGAGCATGAGGTGAGAGTTGTGAAATATTGTAACAGATGAGATGGATATTATGGAGGAAGAATCTTATGATATGGGATGGATGGAGGTAGTATGAAAAGAGGAATATTTTGGTAATGATGGCCAATATAAATGCAAGATTGAGTAGATTGGAAATTTGGTAGCATGATAAGGATATCAAGAGTGAAGAGGTTCTAGCGAAGACATGGAGAAATAAGAAGAAAAGAATGAAAAAGAGGATGCAAGTGTAGAAACGATGATAGTAGAAGAGAATGCAGATGAGATGTAAAGGATGTGATTGCAATGATGGAGTGTGAAAAGATCACAAATGGTGAAGACAAGGATGAATTAATGTTGCAAATTTTGGGGATAGAAGAAGAGTGATTTGGTAAGCTTGCTCATGGAGAAAATAAGATGAATATTGTAACAAAAACAAGAGGTAATCTATGAACATGTTGATTTCATTTGTGATTATTCTTCCATGATGAGAGTAGAAGAGGATGTTGTTGTATAAGATAAAGTTGCAGTTGTAGACTTGTGTATAGATGTTGCGTGTTTGTGTGTAGAAATTGGAGAGGATGTTGTAGGTAGAAATTGGTGGAGGTAGTCGCTTTAAGATGGGTTGGATCCCATGGAGGAGAGGGGAGTAGGGAGTGGAACAACAGAAAAAGTAGGAATTTTCCTTGATTGATTTGGGAATAGTTAATGATAAATTGGACATGATATTTCCTTGATCTATTGTTGTGAGGTGTTTTACACATCCACATTAGGTCTTGGTCCTTGAAAATTAAATAAAATTCATTTATTTATGTCTTGCAAAGGTGTTGTGAAGTGTTATGATATTGCCTTGATCTATTGTTGTGAGGTGTTTTACACATCCACATTAGGTCTTGGGTCCTTGAAAATTAAATAAAATGCATTTATTCATGTCTTGCAAAGGTGTTGTGAAGTGTTGTAACATACTTTCACCCTTTTCTAGGACATTTTTAATCAAACAAGGCTAATAAACCTCTTGTCATGCTTTGATTTAGGCCTAGCAAGGGTGTTGTAAAGTGTTGTAAGCCACTTTTACACTTTTCAAGAACTTTATTAAGTATTTGAATATACTTTTAACTAAAATGTGCTTAATTAATACCTTATTTTGAGTGTTGTAAAGTGTTGTAACACACTTTCACACACTCCTAAGATTTTATTTAATAATTGGGATTTATTATGCTTTAATTGGCCCCATATTGCATCCACAAGCCTTATTTTGAGTATTTTCAAGGTAAATCCAAACAAAAAGCATTTAAAACATAAAAAACCTAAAAACCCACTTCAAATTCCTAAGGTGGGACTAATTTTCCAAGTTGGGCAAATTAGTCCCATTTAGCTCAAAATTTAAATTTAATTCAAAACCTTGTGGGATTTTGGCTTCCTAGATCCAATGTTGGCTTGTAGTGTTATAATTTTGAGAATTCTTGCATGATTGAGTATAAATACAAGGTTGATTCACTCATTTTCACCTAAGACTTTTGTGAGAGCATTCATAATAGCAAGTTTGAGTTCACAAAAGTATTCAAGATAGTTTATAAGATCATTTCCAAGGCATTCAAGGGTAGATTTCTTCATCAATTGTTGCAGTAATTCAAGATCCATCATCATGTCAAGCATGTCAATCATCAATCATGCTATTGAGATAGTGTTGTGATGTAGCATTGAAGATCCAAGACCTAGCATTGTTCCATTCCTATTGTCAAAGATCAAGATCTACATCTTTCATGGCCATTTCATTTTGAGTTGCATATTTTCAAGATATCATCATTCAAGGTATCATTGTTGATGTTTCATATCCCGTGTTTCATGTTTCATGTCCTTGTTTCATTATTTCATCATTTGGTGTAATTACCTATAAGGGGTTTGACCAAGGCAAACCCCCATTCCCTTGCAATCAACAATTTTTCTCTTTCCTTATGTGATTGCAAATCTAGGTACTTTGAAGGCTTGGAGATCATTGAAGATTAGGTTACAATCTTGTTGGAGTTGTCTCCCCATTTTCAAGGTCAAAATCTTCACTAAAAGGTCATCTACAGCCCCAAAATCAAAGTTTTGGATCCATAAATCAGTCAGAAAGAGAAAAGCAGGTTGAGAGGAACAAAATCCAATTCCAAACTTCCAAAAATGTAGAAGTGGACTAATTTTCCAAGAGTGGAAAATGAGTCGCACTATAGGAGTTTTTTAGATATCTTTGCAAATTTGGATACCCATTTGGCTAAAACTTGATCCTTTGTAGAGACCCAGATCTATGACTAATTTGCCAAGAATTCTGAATGAGTCCCACTAGGCTACAAAATCATGTTTTTTTAGGATTTTAGAGCTCCATTCCATCTCCAACAAGTTTCCAAGTGTACACTTGTAGTTTACATATCTCTATTTGGTTTCATTTGCATTTCTAGGTCATTTAAATCAAGTTTCCATTCAACTAGGGTTTTGTTTTACAACTTGCATTGCATTGTCTTTTCCATGTCTAAACGTGGTGGTGAACCCCCTTAATAAATCATTCTTAACCCCCAAGAACAACCCTCTTGCTAGATCTCTTTCTCTTTTACATTGGGATCTCAAGGGTTTGTTCTTGAGTGGAATCGCATTGGAAGTGGGTGTGAATACATCATCATTCCCCCATTTCCCTTGGTTCAATTTTGGTGAACATGGGCCTCTTGGTATCATTTACTATAAGTCTGGGAAGTTTTGATAACATCTATTTTATGCATCTAGGTCAAAAACATCAATTTAGGGTAGTCATTTTTCAAATAATTTCAATAGCAAGCATCATTAGATTTGAAAATGTTGGCATTTGTGAAACTTTGCATCATAGGGATAAAATCACTTTTCACTTTTGCATATACAATGTATACATTCATAAAACTTTGCATAAGTTTGGAAAAAGTGCTTTTCATTTCGGGATACACATTATTTTCATTCTTAAAGTTTTGCTTACATTGGATAAAAGTGTTTTGCATTTTTGGATATACATTGTTTACATTGTTGAAACATTGCATGAAAAGGTTATAAGTGCTTTTCATTTTTATTTAAACAATGTTAGTGTCATACATATGTAGGCATGCTAAGAAAAAGTTCATATCCCATCCCTCTGAGAGTGTTTTAGTGAAAGAGAATACAACCTTGGACATTCCTAACAATCATATTTGTTCTTCTCTGAATATCTCTCCTATTGGCGAAGATATTTTGGTGCTAGAAGAACCAATCAATGAGATTTTTGAGAATCCTAGTTGTTTCTCTCCTCTTACCTATCTTAGTGGAAAAGACATTGATGAACAAGACAACACAACCATAGGTAATCATGACAATAAAATTTGTTCTTTTCCTAGTATCTCTCTTGGTAGTGACAAAAATACTTTGATATTAGAAAACACAATCAATAAAGGTCATTAGAATCTTAGTTGTCCCCCTTCACCTAGGGAAACCCTTATTGAGCGAGACAATTCAACCATTGATCATTCTCCTACTTGCAATGAAGTCATTTTAGAAGAACCAACATTTTAATATGTCATGAAAATTTAGTTTGTGGTTCTCCTAACAACTCTCCTTGGGTAGGGAGGATATCATGGTGCAAGAAAATGTGAACATTGACACATGTAATGAGGCTTCCTTAGGTGAAGTGACATTATACTCCTCTTCTTTAAGAGATCATGCCAATAAACACAATCTTGTTGAGGTTATGACAACACAAATTGGATCTCATTTAATTAGTGAGCTTCCTATGTCACCTCCCATTAGTGAATCACATAAGAAAATGAGAGATTTCTTGAAATCTACAATGCAATCTAACAATGTTTTGTAGCAACCAAGATATAACACAGTTGCTCAAACATGTATACAACCACAAACTACTCTCATTTCATTACCATCACCTCAACATACTTTTCATAGTGCTCCTCGTTCACCTTTTCATAATATAGTTGAAGATCTTCAAAAGACTCCCGCTAACATATCTGTATGGTAATTCATTTAAATATCACCTACATACAAGTTCCTATTTCAATAAATATTACAAATAAAGTGGGAGGAGATCTAATATTCTATGAAATTTAATAATGTAACATTGTCTTTTCATCCCACACAAATCATGCATTCATAAATCACATTCCCTAAACATGAATTACCCTCACTTGAGATGCAAAATAAAGATTGAAGACTTGATGATAAAAGTGATCATTAATGAAACTGTAGTTAGGTACACTCTCATAGACAATGGAACATAAATTAATATTTGTAGCATAGACATCCTATACAAAATTTGCATGGACAAAAGGCTCATTCAACTTAATGATGTTCATATTCGTGGCTTTGAAAATCTTAATAGGTAACCACTACCTAGGGATGATCACATTACCTATTGAGGTCAGACCTGTAGTGTTGCCTACCCCTGTCCATATCATGCTATGACCCCTTCCATACCATCTTCTCCTAGGGAGGCCATGGATCCATGCTATGAAAGGTGTCCCATCTACTCTCCACCATACAATGAAATTTGAGCACAATAACAAGATATACATGGTTGACGTAGATGAATGAAGCTATGAATCATATGTTCACAACATTTCCAATACTTTCATTCCAAAATAAAAACTTGAACCTATATAAATCGATCCTTCACCTTCACCTACAACAAAACTCTTTAGTGATAATTGGGGGTCATTAGATTTTATGATTCCTTTCCATAAGGAAACCATGATCTCACCCTCATGATCCAAATATTCATATACAAATGGTTCATTTTTAGATACAAGTTCTAGTAGAGATTTGGGTTTCACTCCTTCTTTTAGGGGAGAGTGTGAAACCTCACAATCTAAACCAAAACAACCTTGTGTTTCATTCTCTCAACTTAATTCTACATAATTACCCCATTGTGGTGATGGGGTCTATATAACTATCATCCCTCATGAAGGAATGACACATAATTTTAAAAAGGATTTGTGTTCTCATGAAGAAGTTGATTCTTCTCAGAAGCATAAACCCCCTTCATTTGACTTGGAATATTTTATGGTATCAAATACAATCTCCCTCCTTCACATGGATACAATGAACACACAAAGCAAACTGACATATCATACTCTTTCAAGAAAGATCTAGGTTTACCACCTTTATCTCCCTTCTCATCTAAAGCCTTATCATTTAATGTTTGAATGACATCTTGCACAACTAAAGGAACACCTACTACTATTTATCAAGAGAATATCTTGTTGAGACTCCTCCAAGATTGCTTGATATTTGTCCCTCCAAAAACTCAAAAGAAATTTTACTACAAGACTTCATTCTATGCATATCATAGAGTTTATGGTCATTCTACTAATGAATGTAAGGCTTTAAACAACAAAATTCAACATCTCAAGGAATGTGGTGCTCTTCCTTGTGTTGAAGCACCTAATTCTTCCAATTGATACTTATTTTCATCTTATTCGGTTCACCCTTGTCATGCACTAAGTGGGGGAAAGGGGTCAGTTAGCCTTGTCCTTGTTTGTCACTTATCATTGTCTCTTTTGGCTAGTCGTTAACCTTTCATGTACAAATAAGAGAAAGCTTTGGATGTGGACGAGATTCCTTAAGTTGACTCACATGTGACATACTCATTCATGATGTAGTTCGATTTAGAAACATATGACTTGGCATACGACTTTCTAAATGAGCTCTCATGTCTTCTTCTACTTTAAAGAAATTTCTCATAGTAATGGTGTTAGCAACCGCTTTAAATTGGGGGCATACATTGACACTCATGTTTCATTGTGTGATTTTCTTTCTTCTTGTGATGTGTCCTTTTTTTGGTGGTGTCATTGGGGTTGATTCCCTCCAAGAGCATGATACTTCTTTGACTCATCCTCTCTTGGAGACATTAAGCACAATGTTCCCTAAGAAGAGACCTAGCATGAACCAAGAAAATCCCTTTAAGCATACCTTACACTATTTTTCATTTATAAAAAATATTATATGGCCACCTTGCATAACACAACTTGCATGGTTGTGGAGCCATCTTGTTTTTTCATGAGTTCCAAGCATATAAAACTTTGCTTGCCTCATGAAGCTCGAAGTTCATTTTTGTGTGGCACCTTATTAAAGTTATCAAGAGGTATAACTTTGGTATGGTTTGAGTAGGAAGCCCAATCCGAGGCATGAATTTCCCCATAGCCACTTGTGTGTGAGTGTGAGCGCATACCAGCCAAGTGTGTATGTGTTTCACCTCTTTGGATTACTCACCCCACGAATGACCTGAAGTTCTATGGTCCCATAGTGAGCATATTGTGGATTACTCACCCCAGGGATGACCTAATATTTCATGGCTCTAGAGTGAGCACATTTTAATCAAAGTACCTATTTTGTTCTTTTCTTTCTTTATGCCTTTAACATTGGATGATCGTGTATCTTGATGATGCATATTTTACAGGTGTGTATGTCCTTTTGTTGGTTTGACTTAGGATCTTGGATCCTATGGGATTGGCCACCTCCTTTGATCCTTTCCATCATTTGGCATCCTCATTGGTATGATTGGACCCCTCTTGAATGTCTACTTTAGTGTGAGTTTGAAGCAAGTTCATTCTCTCACTAAAGTGGGGGCTAAATGGAACAAATGAAAATGTAACCCTTCTACTTTTTCTAGCTTGTTAGGGCCCTCCTTGTGATTTTTCCTTAATGTTTCCTTGATTTAGTGTTGTACTATAATTAACACATTCACATTAGGTCTTGGGCCCTTGTGAACTAATGGTTTTTTAATGGTACCTTACTCAAGTGTTGTAAAGTGTTGTAACTCATTTTCACACTTTTCTAAGGTCTTGTTAATGCATTTCACTTAAATAACTTATTTTTATCATTAATCTTGCCTTATGTAAAAGTGTTGTAAAGTGTTGTAACACACTTTCACACTTTTCTATTCTTATCATCAATAATCGGGCTTTCTTATGCTTTAATTGGCCCCAAATTACATCCACAAGCCTTATTTTGAGTATTTTAATCAAGGTAAATCTAAAAAAAAGCATTTAAAACATCAAAATTATGAGAACCCACCTCAAATTCGTAAGGTAGGACTTATTCGCCAAGCCTAGCAAATTAGACCCATTTAGCTTAAAATTCAAATTTAATTTAAATCTTTAGTATGATTTTGGCCTCCTAGATCTAATGTCAGCTTGTAGTGTTGCAATTTTGAGATTTATTACATAATTAAGTATAAATAAAAGGTTCATTCACTCATTTTCACCTAAATTTTGTGAGAGTATTCATAATAGAAATTTGAGTTCACAAGAGCATTCAAGTATTCACAAGGGCATTCAAGGGCATAATTCTTCATCAATTGTTGTAGCAATTCGAGATCCATCTTCATGTCAAGCATATCAAGCATCAAGCATGTTAGTGAGCTAGTGTTGTGATGTAGCATTGAAGATCCAAGATCAAGCATTATTCTATACATCTTGTCAAAGATCAAGATCTACATCCTTGTAAGGAAAATTAGATGCGGAAAACAATTCTCCTAATGTCAATACCTCAGGAAAGAGTGCAGAAGTATTTTTAAATTTTTCAATTACAGTCCAATTAAGATGCACTATGAGACAGATTTTAGAAATAGAGTATATAGACAAACACACATGAACACCAGATATACGTGGGAAAACTCTTACGGGAGAAAAACCCACCATACCAAGAGAAATCACTTTGTATTATAGTAATCAAAATTACATACAATTCCAGACTTATCTTTTTGGTGTCACTATATAGTAGTATTCATCACGAACCTTCTTCGAATAGAAAACATCCAAGTTACAGCCTTTACAGATTTTAAATCCTTCACTAATACAGTTTGAATTCTTCACACTTCACTGTTGATTGAACTACTATCCAACCCCCAAGCGTCTGCAACTTCCAACTATATCCATGGTGTTCCCTATCTATCGAGCTCCCTCACAAAACCATCGCAACAAACAGACTCCAAATGGTTCCAATTCGACTCTTCTGATTCGTCCACGAGATGCCACATCGGAGGTCATACTTGGTCAACAAAGTTCGCAATGTATTGGCATCTCGGTGAGACACTAATTGTGTCTCACTGATGCCACATTGACCTCATATTAATGTCGCCAAGAGTCTCTGAGGTCACCAAGATGTTATATCAAGCTCCAACAGATACAACGAGTCACCAAATAGTCGCCCTAACTTATCACTTTTTCCAGAAGGTCATAGCGAATCACTAAGGTTACACCAAAGACATAAGTCATATCAAGCTTCAAGAGATAGTCAGCAAGGCTCACATCTATCGTCGAGATTTCATACCGATCTCCATATGTTTCACCGATGACCAACTGTCACCAAGAGCTACCCCGATAGCCATTGGCTATCGGCAAGACATTCGCCATCGCTAAGAGGTTTCTCTGATAGCTTTAAGTTATACCGAAGGCTTCCAACACAACGAGCTGTCGGCGAGACATTTAACTCTCGCTAAGACTTCTCACCGAGCCTGCCGAGTCACTCCAATGAACTACCTTTGAGTCTCTGCTGGTAAGACATTTGTATATCGCCCAGACTTCATAACAAAGTCTTAGTGTTACACCGATAACTCCCAAGTGTGTCCCTATAGATATGACATTCTCTATTCATTAAGACATCTTCTTGAACCATAAGAGTTACCCCGAAGACATTAATACATATGTTGTCGGCAAGAGATCAACACTTTGCTGAGACATCTTAGCGAGAACCTTTAGCTTCACCGAAGATCACAGTCACCAAGAGTCTTGTCGATGCACGATTGAATGGCCTATCAGCCAGAGGTCTCTCGATCATTTTGATGTCATAGCAAATACATCATGCTACAGTGATAGACACCATAGTGCAACCTTTCAGCAAGACAATGGCAAGGTCACAGCGACCTATTCAGAAATGAATAAAGCAAACTGCTAGTCGGCTAGACATGGAACCTGTCACACCGACTTGGCACTCATGGAGGTTTCAACCTGTAATGTTTGAGGCACATATTTCCAACAATCTCCCACTTGACGAAGATCATACAGGAACCTCCAGAGCATAAATAATTCTTACTAAAAATCATGGGCACTAAGGCCCATTGAACTAGCACACCACTTGAACTTGTATGTGCTCACTGGCTTTGTCAATGCATCTGCAACATTCTCTAGAGTATCAACCTTTTCCAAATTGACCTTTCCATCCTCAACCATATCTTGTACAAAGTGGTACTATACATCAATATGTTTTGTCCTGGCATGGAAAGTTAGATTCTTTGCCAGAAAAATGGCACTCTGACTGTCACATAAAATTGTTATTTCCCCTACATCAAAACCAATGTTAGAACACAAACGTTTCAACCATATAGCTTTTTTACAAGCATGAGTAGCTGCCATGTATTCAGCCTCTGTAGTGGAAAAAGTTACTATAGCCTACCGCTTGCTCATCCAACTCACTGCACCACCATTTAACATGAAAACGTATCCATTGGTGGATCTTCTGTTGTTAATGTCCCTTGCCCAATCAGAATCTACATATCCATGAATGCTAAGAGTCGTCTATGATTCAACCGAATTCCCATGGTAACACAATGCAAAATCTGAAGTTCCCTTCAAATACCTAAACACCCTCTTCACAGCATCCCAATGTATTCTACCTAGATTAGCCATAAATCGACTAAGTACTCCCACTGCTTGGTCAATGTCTAGTCTTGTACAGACCATTGCATACATGAGACTACCTACAACACTAGCATAGGGCACGCTGGTCATGTCCTCCATCTCAGTAGGAGATTTTGGACAGTCCTCAACAGATAGCTTCATTCCCTGCATGACTGGAACAACTAACTGTTTGCAATCATTCATACAAAATCTCTCTAGAACAATCTTTATATACTTACTCTGACTCAGCCAAAGCTTTCTATTCTTCCTGTCCCTGGTTATCTCCATCCCCAGAATATACCTTGCTACACCAAGATCCTTCATTTCGAACTTAGCAGACAACTAAGACTTAAGATCAAAATCATTAGCTTGCTATTTCCAATGAACAACATATCATCAACATAAAGAGCAATAACAAGCACTCGATCACTTTCAGCTTTATAGTATACACAATGATCAGATTTTGATCTCACAAAGCCTAAAGATAATACATAGATATCAAATTTCTGGTACCACATTCTAGGTGACTGCTTTAACCCATACAAAGACTTCTTTAATTTGCATACCAATTTTTCTTTACCTTTCTCAACAAAGTGCTTAGGCTAGGACATATAGATTTCTTCTTCAAGATCACCATGAAGAAATGTTGTCTTCACATCCATCTGTTCAACCTCTAAGTCATAAGTTACTGCAAGTGACAATAGAAATCTAATGAATGCCAACTTTGCTACAGGAGAAAAGATTTCCCCATAGTCAATTCCCTCTACTTGGGAATAACCCTTTGCAACCAGTCGTGCTTTGTATTTTTCTACACTACCATCCAGACCAATCTTTTTCTTAAATACCCATTTATAGCCCACAAGTTTTCTGCCTTTAGGCAAGGGCACCAGACTCTAGGTTTCATTTTTATCTAATGACGCCATTTCTTCCTTCATGGCTTCCAACCAAGAATCTGAATCAGACATTTTAATTGCCTCATTTATAGTCCTAGGCTCATCAGTGCTAGAAATCAAGGCATAGGCACAAGTAGAATCAATTAATGAGAACCCATACCTATCTGGTTGTTCCCTTTCTTGGGTTGACCTCCTCACTAGCTAAGGCTAAGGTTCATCTTCTTTAGAGCTTTCAAAACTGCTTGAGCTCTCCTTAGTTTCAGGTACATTTTGAATCTTCAATTCCTCTTTCTCTGGTGTAGGAGGAATTGCTGCTACATCCTTACTATTTTTTGGCTTTGTCTCTGATTGCAAATCCAAGGTGGAAGGTTTCAACTCATGAAAGATTACATTTTTGCTATATACAACCTTCTCTGTAATAGGATTCCAAAGCTTGTATCCTTTAATGTTAGCACTATAGCCAATAAAAATACACTTGACAGCCTTGTTCTCCAACTTAGATCTTTTTACATCCGGCACATGTGCATATGCCTCACAGCCAAAGAATCGTATATGTCTAAGAGAGGGCTTCTTACCAGACCATGCTTCCAAAGGTGTCTTATCAACAAGAGCAGAGTTTGGAGACTGATTAACTAAGTAACATGCAGTAGCAATAGCTTCAGCCCTGAACTTCTCCTCCAAACCAGCACTACTAAGCATACTTCGTGCTCTCTCCATCACTGTACTATTGAACCTTTTTGCAACTCTATTCTACTGTGGAGTATAAGGTGTAGTCATGTGTCTTTTAATTCCATGGTCTTTACAGTATCTTTCAAATTCATCAGAACATAATTCACTGCCATTATCATTCCTTAAGCATTTTATTGTTTTACCAGTATGATTTTCAACAAGATTTTTAAACTCCTTAAATTGACTAAACACTTCTAATTTACTTTTCAAAAAATATATAAATGCTCTTCTTGAATAATCATCAATGAACGACACATAGTATCTTGATTTAGAAAAAGAAGGAACATCTATTGGACCAAACACATCCAAATGAATATAGTCTAACAAATCAGAAGATTTATGAGGATTGTCATAAAATGAAATACAGTGCTGCTTTCCATATATACAGTGTTCACAGAATTCAAATTCTAGATTACACTCTTCAAGCCCCTCGACCAGGTTTTTGTACCTTTTTCTCCTATGTGGCCTAACCTATGATGCCAAAGTATAGTCTTCTTTGCAGGAAGTTTTACTTCCGTAGAGTTTACATAATTAGGGAAAATTCCCTCTTTATCTCCACGAGCAGCTTTCAGTGACTTCAAAGAGACACTATTACATTGAACAACTTGTATAGGGTACCAATTTGAGCACCTCTAGCCAGCACCATTGAACCTCTAGTCATCTTATAGCCACTTCCCGAGAACAAGATTTGTATTCTGATATCATTTAGCTTACTGATAGAAAGTAAATTCTGAGCCAGACCTAGTATGTGCATAACATCATTGATCCCCTTTATTCTTCCATCAGGGAATTGGATTCTGACTCTTCCACGACCAACAATTTCCAAGGTTGAATCACTCACAAAGTACACCTTTCCACCATCGTATTCTTCATACTTTGTAAACCATTCTTTGTGAGATGTCATGTGGAATGATGCTCCATAATCGATCAACCAGACATCATTTGATGCTTGAGTAGCCAAGGCTACAATGAAGGCATCACCATCACTATGAGAAGAACCATTATCGAAAGAGCTCTTCTTCTTCTTTTTCTCCTCTTTACAATCCTTATGGACATGACCAAGTTGCCCATAGTTCTAGCACTTCACCTTGGACTTCTTGCCAAGGGACTTTGATCTCCCCTCTTATTTTGATTTGGACTTCTTGTCCTTCTTCTTGCCTTTCTCCTTTGACCTTCCTCTAACCGCAAGAGCCTCCTTCGCCATCTCAAAAGATTTTTTTCTCATTTATTCTAACAGCAAAGAACCAACAATATCTTCCATTTTGAAACTGGATGTTGTACTCCCAATAGCCATCACTAGATGATCCCATGAGTCTAGCAAAGAACATAATAGAAGCATACAACGATCTTCTTCTTCAATATTTACACCAACAGATGTTAATTGTGTGAGAAATATGTTAAATGCATTCAAATGATCAGCTACAGACCCTCCTTCCTACATTCTCAAAGAGTAAAGCTTCTTTCTTAGGAACAACTTATTCACCAAGGATTTCCCCTGATAAATGGATGCCAGTCTTTTCCACAAGAGAAAGGCAGTCTTCTCTTCATGCACATTGAGAAGAACTGAGTTTTCCAAATAGAGCCTTATTAGCCCCTTTGTTTTTCTATCTTCAAGGTCCCATTCTTCTTGCTTCATGCCTATAGGTTTAGTTCCAGACATAGCAAGCCAAAGGTCTCGATCTACTAAGAGATCCTCCATCTTGAGTTTCCACAATTCAAAGTTACTGCCATTGAATTTCTCTATTTCAATCTTCCCAGATGAACTAGACATCTTAATTTGTAAATAGAAGAAATAATCTCTACAAGACTCCCACTGAAAAATATTGACACAAAAAACCCAATATACCCCCAAGGATAACACAACTGGCCAGGCTCTGATACCACTTGTAACGAAAATTAGATGCAAAAAAATTCTCCTAACGTCAATACCTCAGGAAAGAGTGCAAAAGTATTTTTAAAATTTTCAATTATAGTCCAATTAAGATGCACTATGAGACAGATTTCAGAAATAGAGTATTTAGACAAACACACATGAACACCAGATATACGTGGGAAAACCCTTACAGGAGAAAAACCCACCACACCAAGATAAATCACTTTGTATTACAGTAATCAAAATTACATACAATTCCAGACTTATCTTTCTGGTGTCACTATATAGCAGTATTCATCACGAACCTTCTTCGAACATCCAAGTTACAGCCTTTATAGATTTTAAATTCTTCACTAATACAGTTTGAATTCTTCACACTTCACTGTTGATTGAACTACTATCCAACCCCCAAGCATCTGCAACTTCCAACTATATCCATGGTGTTCCCTGTCTGTCGAGCTCCCTCATAGAACCATCACAACGAACAGACTCCCAATGGTTCCAATTCGGCTCTTTTGATTCATCCACGAGATGCCACATCGGAGGTCATACTTGGTCAACAAAGTTAGCAATGTACTGCCATCTCGGTGAGACACTAACTATGTCTCACTGATCCCACATTGACCTCATATTAATGTTGCCAAGAGTCTTTGAGGTCGCCAAGATGTTATATCAAGCTCCAACAGATACACTGAGTCACCGAACAGTCACCCTAACTTATCGCTTTCGCCAGAAGGTCATAGCGAATCACTAAGGTTACACCAAAGACATAAGTCATATCGAGCTTCAAGAGACAGTCGGCAAGACTCACATCTATCATTGAGAGTTCGTACCGATCTCCATATGTTTCACCGATGACCAACTGTCGCCAAGAGCTACCTCGATAGCCATTGGCTATTGGCAAGACATTTTCCATCGCTAAGAGGTTTCTCTGATAGCTTTAAGTTATACTGAAGGCTTCCAACACAACGAGCTATCGGCGAGACATTTAACTCTCACTAAGACTTCTGACCAAGCCTTCCAAGTCACTCCGATGAACTACCTTTGAGTCTCTGTCGGTAAGACATTTGTATATATGGCCCAGACTTCATAATGAAGTCTTAGTGTTACACCGATAACTCCCAAGTGTGTCCCTATCTTAGTGAGAACCTTTAGCTTCACTAAAGATCACAGTCGCCAAGAGTCTCACAAATGCACGATTCAATGGCCTATCGGCTAAAGGTCTCCCAATTGTTCTGATGTCATAGCGAATACATCATGCTACACTGATAGACACCACAGTGCAACCTTTTGGAAAGACAATGGCAAGGTCACAGTGACCTGTTCAGAAATGAATAAAGCAAACTACTAGTCGGCCAGACATGGAACCTGTCACACTGACTTGGCACTCATAGAGGTTTCAGCCTGTAATGTTTGAGGCACATATTTCCAACAATCCTTCATGGTCCTTTTATGTTGAGTTTCAAATTTACAAGACAATATTCATGGTACCATTGTTCATGTTTCATGTTTTATGTTGCATGTTTCATGTTCACATTAGGTTCACCAAGATGTAGTCAATGGAAATGAATGCTCCCCACATTTGAGGCATGAACACAAGGATAGGGTTGTTGGATATTGCTAATATTTGGTTGTCATATATGTCAACACTATTTCCATTAATTTCTTTAAGGCTATATATGTCAAGGACATTGAGAAAAACTATAATAAAATAAGCTGCACGTTGTCGGTGATGCATTGAAGTTTAGTATGGTGGCTAGCTTATTATATTGATGATAAGAGGTTATAGATTAAAGGGTTCATTGACAATTATATCTAGTTTATCCACATGAAGTTTCAAAGGTTTGCATGAAGATCTGATTGAATTATGAGTATCTGTGTTCTGACAGTTGTTCTGTTGTGTTAATTGGTATTCCTGAAAGAAGATGATGTGATTCTAGTAATTTGAGTTATTGCAGATACTTCTGCGGTGATTCATGATGCTTGTGGATGTTTATATATTGTGATCTATCTATGTTGTTGGTCTACATTGATCATTGCACTCGTGATTGGTGATTTTCTTATGTGAGTTCATGTTTTTCATGATCATGGCCGACAGGTTGATTATAGTGTGTTGTGGATCTTCGAGCCATAATTTTTGAAGGTATTCCATATTTGAGGATGTCATTTTGGGTCCTTACTAGATGCTTTGGCCAACATTGTTTGGTCTGTATTGATGAATTGTTTATTGTTTTTGAGCCTATAGTTTGTACACATTTCATATTTTTTTGGGTCGACATGCAATTGATGTTATCTGTAGGTGCAGATATATATGATCGATTGTTTATACCATTTGATGGAATGGTGATGCGATGTATGATTTGTGCCAAGTAAGAAAAATTTTCTAATATTTCGAAGGAAGAAGTAAAGTGTGAAGAAGAGTGAGCAGATGAAAGTATTT
Source organism: Sequoia sempervirens (assembly GCA_007258455.2). NCBI lineage: Eukaryota > Viridiplantae > Streptophyta > Pinopsida > Cupressales > Cupressaceae > Sequoia > Sequoia sempervirens. The sequence goes on along the minus strand of VDFB02014441.1, from coordinate 105,691 downwards.
ATATGCTTAACTGAAACTATAATCAAGGATTAGAAAATGTTATTTTCTCAAGGTCAAAATCTTTTAGATGTAATTATCTGAATGTGATTGTAAGACAATGAGTCTTCTTTTGGGAAGTAAGCCTTTTGTATTTGAGCAATGTGCTCTAGGAAATGTGCCTGAATGCATGTGCATTCCCCATTTGTAATACTTTTAACAGGGTATAATCTTGTGGACTAACCTCTACTGTGGTTTTTCCCCTAATAGGGTTTCCACGTAAAATTCTTGGTGTTATTTATGTTTTTAATGTGGTGATGGTTTATGATTTCATGTTTATTTATTAGATCTAAGAATAAGTTTAATAAGTATAATTATTGTGACAACTGATTCACCCCCCCTCTTAGTTGTTTTCCCTTGTGTTGCCAACAAAAGGTATTAGAGCAGGTTCCTCTAGAGAAAATTGACTATTTGAGGTGATTTGGGATGGTGACATATAAGAAGGATAGTCTGAGATTTGATGGAACTAATTATTCTTTGTGGAAGACTCAAATGGAGTGTCATCTGAGATGCATTGGTGAATCTTATTGGCACATTACAAAGAATAGGTATATCATCCCATAGAATGGTCCTTCTACTACAGGTGAGATTAAGGAAGCCAAGTACAATATCAGGGCTAAGGAAGCATTGTTGAGTGCTTTTTCTGATTCCAAGATAAAAAATGTAATGGAGCTAAAGACTGCTTATGAGATCTGGAGAAATTTGGAAACTTTATATGAAGGTGATACCCATTTGAAGATTGCTAAGCTACAAATCTTGAAAGGGAAATATGAAACATTGAGAATGGGTGAAGATGAGAACATCACTTCTTTTATGTAAAGAGTGAATGAACTTGTGTGTAGTATCAAATCATTTGGTGGAACATTGGAAGAATTAGAGGATTTTGCTAAAGTGCTTAGATCCTTTCCTACTACATACAAACACAAAGTTGTTGCTATTAAGGAGATCCAGACTGTGACAAATGTAACCAGAGACATGTTGATTGGTAAGCTTGTTTCTTTTGAGTTAAGTGAGTTTGGAGAGTCTCTTCCTAAGATAGAATTTGCATTCAAAGCTACTATCTTTAAAAAAGATAAGCAGAGATATGATCCAAGAGAAAGTTCTTCTAGAAAAATGTCTAAGTATGAGCAGAAAATGAGAGAGATTGAAGAAGAAGAGAGAAAACTAGATGAGATTGAAGCACATATTGTCAAGAAGGTAGCTAGAGGAGAAGGTGAGTATAAAGGGAAATTTCCTCTTAAATGTTTTTCTTGCAATAAGATAGGTCATTTTTCCTCAACGTGTTGGGAAAAAGCTCCTAAGCCTAGACCTAGCAAGCCTAGATTCCAAAGAAAGTATTATTATGTTGTAGATGAAGGTGTGACAAATGATGAATCTGATAAAGGGAATTTAAGTGAGGATGAATAGGTATTTATTTCTATCAAGGGAAATGATCCAATACCAACTGAATCTTCTAGTTACATAAATTTGGAGAAAGCTCTAGTTGCCAGAGATGAAGAAAAAGATGAAAGGGTGATTGGCAGATGCTCTCATCACATGACAAGTGATAAAAGTAAATTTGTGAGCTTGGAAAGTATGATGGTGGTGTTGGAAGATTTGGTGATGAAAAAGTTGGTGTAATATGTGGAAAATGATCCATTTCTCTTGATGGTAAAGCATAATGTTAATGATGTTCTCTATGTGGAAGGTTTGAATCATAATCTCTTAAGTGTTGGATAGATGGTTGGCAAGGGATGCAATTTTCAATTCAAGGATGGAAAGTGTAGAATATTGGGGAATTCTAGAAATGTGATTGCATTTGGTACAAAAATAAAAGGTAATATCTTTCACCTAAGTGATACTAGTACAAGTTGTCTGATTGTTAAAGTTGATGAAAGTTGGTTGTGGCATAGGAGATTGTGTCATGTAAACTTTGACAATATTATCAAGATAAGTTCTACTTAGGCAGTGAGAGCTTCCTAAGTTGATAAAACCTACTAATGCTATATGCAAGGAATATGAGTTAGGGAAGCAAACTAGAGTTTCATTCCAGAGAAAACACAATGTTTGAATGAAGTGTTGGAGCTTGTGCATACTTACTTGTGTGGTCATTCTAGAGTTAGAAGTTTACAAGGAGATATGTATTTCATGTTACTTATTGATGATTATTCAAGATTGATGTGGGTTACTTTCTTAAGGGAAAAATATGAAGATCTAGAGAAATTCAATATTTTTAACATGGCTATGGTTGAGACAGAGACAAGTCTGAGGATTAAATGTCTGAGATAAAATAGAAGTCGTGAATTTACTTCTGATGAGTTTAATTCTTTTTGTGAAGAGCATGGGATAAAGAGACAATTATCTACCTTGCAGACCCCTCAACAAAATAGAGTTATGGAAAGGAAGAACAAGACAATTGAAGAAGTTGCTAGGACTATGATGTTGGAAGGAAATGTTCCACATATCTACTAGAGAGAAGCTATGAGTTATGCCATCTACACTCTTAAATGGGTACATATCAAAGGTGATATCGGTAAGACTCCTTATGAGCTATGGTTTGGTCATAAGCCTACTGTTAGATACTTCAAAATATTTGGGAGTAAATGCTATATCAAAAGAGATGAAGATATAGGAAATTTTGATGCTAGAAGTGATGAAGGAATCTTCCTTGGTTACTTTACTAAAAGTAAAGCCTGCCAGTGCTACAATAAGAGATTGAGGAAAGTAATTGAAAGTGCTAATTTCAAAGTTGATGAAGACACAAGTAGACCATATAGAACCTATGGATATGATTTAGATGATCAGAATGATAGTTTAGATAAAGGAAAGAAATTTCACACTCCAAATCAAGTTCAGATAATTTCAGCGGATCTTGAAAATCAAGAGGAAGAAACTAGTGAAAGTGCGGAAGTGAGATCACAAGATCATGAAGTTCAAGAATATCCTAAGACTCCAAGGTATGTAAGAATAAATCATTCAAAAGATCATATTATAGGTGATAAGAAAAAAGGTGTTCAAACTAGGAGAAGAATTGTAGAAGAATACTGTTTGATCTCAAAGAATGATCCTAATAGTGTCAATGAATCATGCAAAGATGAACATTGGGTGGAAGCAATGACTGAAGAACTACTACAAATTGAGAAGAATAATACATGGATTCTTGTTCCTAGGTCCCTAAGGAAAAAAATGTAATTGGAACTAAATGGGTCTTTCAGAACAAACTGAATGAGCAAGGTGAAGTTGTTAGAAACAAAGCAAGTCTTGTGTGTAAAGGATATTCTCAGATGGAAAGAATTGATTTTAAAGAAACTTTTGCTCTTGTTGCTAGGATTGAACATGTGAGACTATTTCTTGCTTATGTTGCTTACTAAATCTTCAAGGTTTATCAAATGGATGTCAAGTTAGCATTTCTAAATGGTGAATTGGAAGAAGTGTATATTGAGAAACCTGATGAATTTTAATTGACTGATTAGGGAGATATGGTTTGTCAATTGAAGAAAGCATTGAATGGACTTAAGCAAGCCCCAAGAGCATGGTATGCTAGATTGGACAAGTATTTGTTGAAGCTTGTATTTAAGGATACTTTTGAGTATCTCAGAGGGAAGCTAGGGGTGATTACCCCTCCTAATCAGAATTAAGATGCATTGACTTGCATCAGTCTGTGCATTTCATAGTCATATCTTGTGATTCAGATTGATGTTGTGTTGGCTACTACTAAGGGGAAGTAGTCAGATGTTTAGAAATATGGTTCAGAGCTTGTGTGGAGAAATATAATGTGTACCTTTTTCATTGATTTCAAATGGGGAGAAGATTCATGTGAAAAATTGTGAAAGAGTTAAGGAGAAAAGAGTCAAAATCTAAGGGGGGGAAAGCACTAAGAGAAAGTATCATTGATGATATTTTTCACATCATGTGAACTACCATCAATGCCAAAGGGGGAGATTAATGGATGTTGTTGATATGTGGTTGTCATTGATGTCAACACTATTCCCATTAATGTCTTTAAGGTTGTATATGTTGAGGATATTGATAAAATTGTAATAAAATAAGTTGCAAGTTGTCGATGATGTGGTGAAGTTCAGTATATTAATGATAAGAGGTTGCAAATTAAAGGGTTTGTTGACAAGTATATCTAGTTTATCCACATCAAGTTTCAAAGGTTTGCATGAAGATCTGATTGAATTATGAGTATATGTGTTCTGACAACTTTTTTCTGTTGCTTTAGTTGGTGTTCCTAAAAGAAGATGATGTGATTCTAGTAATTTGAGTTGCCACATATGTTTTTGTGGTGATTCATGATGCTTTTGGATGTTTCTAGATCATGCTATATCTGTGTTGTTGGTCTACATTGATCGTTGTTCTTGCGATTGGTGATTTTCTTATGTGAGTTAATGTTTTTCATGATCAACAGGGTGATTGTAGTGTGTTGCGGATCTTTGAGGCATAATTTTTTAAGGTGTTTTGTACTTGAGGATGTTGTTTTGGGTCCTTACTATGCTTTAGCTGACATTGTTTGGTCTGCATTGATAAATTATTTATTGTTTGCACTGACAATTTGTACACTTTTCATATTTTTTTGGGTGGACATGCAATTGATATTATCCTTAGTTGGAGATATATATGATCATTTGTTTATACCATTTGATGGAATGGTGTGTGATGTATGCTATGTGCCAAGTGTGAATAATGTTAGATAATATTTCGAAGGCAAAAGTAAAGTGTGAAGAAGAGTGAGCAGATAAAAGTGCTTATGTGCTTAACTAGAACTATAATCAGGCATTGGAAGATGCTAGTTTCTCAAGTTCAAAATATTTTGGATGTAATCCAAATGTGACTATAAGATAGTGAGTCTTCTATTTGGGTAGTAAACCTTTTGTATTTGAGTAGTATGCTCTAGGAAGTGTGCTTGAATGCATGTGCATTCCCCATTTGTAATAATTTTAATAGGGTATAATCTTGTGGACTAACCTCCATTGTGGTTTTTCCCCTATAGGGTTTCCACATAAATTTGTTAGTGTTATGTGTGTTTTTGATGTGGTGATGGTTTATGCTTTCATGTTTATTTATTATGTTTGAGAATAATTTTAATGTATAATTACCGTGAAAACTGATTCACCCTCCCCCCTCTCAATTGTCTATTCTTGTGTTGCCAACAAGGGTTCCTATTTCAAAATTGCCACATTCAAGGACACCTTAGAGATCTCAATCCAATGATTAGTGGAGAGAGATTTGACAATAAGGTATCCTAGGACATGAATTTAGATTAGAAGAGGGGTTCACCACAAAGTTTAGACTTGGAAAGACAATGAAGTGAAGGATGGAATGCAAGATGTAAAACCTAACTCTAATTCGATGCAATGTTTCAATGAATGACCTAGAAATGAAAACAAAACAAAATAGAAAGTTGTGATACAAAAAGTGTGCACTTGGAAACTTGCTGGAGATTGAATGGGGTTCTAAAATCTTGAAAATGTTGATTTTAGGCCTAGTGGGACAAATTCACCATTTTTGGAAAATTAGTCCCAGTTATGGAAAACTATACTAAAGCAAGTTTCAACCAAATGGGTATCAAAATCTGCAAAGATCTCTGAAAAAATCCTATAGTGGGACTCATTCAACAATAGTGGTGAACTAGTCCACTTATACTTTTTTGGAAGTCCTGAATTGGATTATGTTCCTCTTGGTCTTCTCTACTCTTTCCAACTGATTTCTAGATTTGAAGCTCCAATTTTGGGGCTATAGATGACCTTTTGGTGAATATTATGACCTTGTAAATGGGGAGACAACTCCAACAAGCTTATAACCTAATCTTCAATGATTCTTCAAGCTCCAAGATACCTAGATCTACAATCACACATACAAAGAGAAGAAAACTTGTTGATTGTTAGGAATGGGGGTTTGCCTTGGTCAAATCCCTTTTACGTAATTAAACCAAATGAGGAAATAATGGAAGATGAACATGAAACATGCAACATAGAACATGAAACATGAACAATGGTACATTGAATGATGTCTTGTAAATCTGTAACTCAACATAAAAGGACTATGAAGGATGTAGATCTTGATCTTTGACAAGATGTATAGAACAATGCTTAATCTTGGATCTTCAATGCTACATCACAACACTAACTCATTAACATGTTTGATGCTTGATATGCTTGACATGATGATCGATCTTGAATTGTTGCAACAATTAATGAAGATTTTTCCCTTGAATGCCCTTGTGAATACTATAATGCTCTTGTGAACTCAATTTTCTATTATGAATGCTCTCACAAAAGTATTAGGTTAAAATGAGTGAATGAACCTTGTATTTATACTTAATTATGCAATAAATCCTAAAATTACAACACTACAAGCCAACATTAGATCTAGAAAGCCAAAATCTTACCAAATATTTAAATTAAATTTGAATTTTAAGCTAAATGGGACTAATTCGCTACCCTGGGTGAATTTGTCCCACCTAAGGGGACTAATTCACCCAACTTGGGGAATTAGTCCCGCCTTAGGAATTTAAGGTGGGTTTTTAGAATTTTAATGTTTTAAATGCTTTTTGTCAGGATTTACCTTGAAAATACTAAAAATAAGGCTTGTGGATGCAATTTGGGGACAATTAAAGCATAAGAATGCTTGATTATTGATGATAAGCCTATAAAAAGTGGATTCTTTGAAAGCATCCACCTCAACCACTAAGGTCAAAGAAACAAATTCTACAAAAAACTTTGATGACACTAACTATCAACAACCATTGAATCCTAAAGAAATGAAAAAAATTATGGAAGAGGTTATGAGCTTATGTTCAAACAACTTGGATATAGTGGAAAAGGATGTGGTGCTAGAGAATAAGGTATATATGTGTCCCTATAGAGCCTAACACGCAAGAAATGACTCATGGTCTTGGTTATTGTGCTTTCATAGAAATCAACCCATCAAACAAGCCTTCTATCAACATCAACACTCTCATAAAACACCTTTCTAAGCTGACTTTAACAGTAGTGTATCATGAACTGATAGACACTAGTGGTCTTGATTATTATCATTTGCAAGAAATAAATAAATCTTTTCTTAATGCTAATGTCATCTTGCAAAACACTATTGATTTGAATTCACTAGATTTTACAACTTGTAAAAGAGAACAAAGTATCGCAATTTGAAGAATCTTGTGTAAGTATGACACCTATTACTAAGCAAGAGATATACTTTTCACAACATAATGTGACATCCTATACCATTGATCAAGAAGGTATCTTTTCGAGACTCCTCCAAGATCGTTTGATATCCCTCCCTCCAAGAAATAGAAAGAAATTTTACTACAAGAATCCATTTTGTAAATATCATAGAGTTCATGGTCATTCTACTAATGAATGTAAGGCTTTGAGTAGTAAAATCCAACATCTTAAGGAGTTTGGTGCTCTTCCTTACGAGGGGGTACCTAAATCCTCTAATTGATACTAATTTTTACTCTAGCATATATCACATCAATCCTTTTCATCCTATTCGGCTCATCCTTGTCTTGCACTAAGTGGGGGCAAGGGGTTTGTTAGCCTTGTCCTCATGTGTCACTTTTCATTGTCTCTTTTGGCTAGTTGTTAACCCTTCATGTACATATAAGATCAAGCTTGGGATGTGGATGACATGCCTTAAGTTGAATCGCATGTGACATACTACCTTATTCATGACATAGCTTATCAGAAACATATGACTTGGAATAGGGCTTTTCGAATAAGCTCTCATGTTTTCTTCTACTTTAAAGCAATTGCTTATAGTAATGGTGTTAGTAACTGCTTTAAAGTGGGGGAATACATCGACACTCATGTTTCATTGTGTGATTTTCATTATTCTTGCAATACATCCTTTTCTTGGTGGTGTCATTGGGCTTGATTCCCTTGAAGAGCGTGATACTTCTTTAATACATCCTCTCTTGGAGAAATTAAGCACATTGTCCCCTAAGAAGAGACCTAGCATAAACCAAACAAATCCCTTTGAACACACCTTACACTAGTTTTCATTTACAACAATTGTTATATGGAAACCTTGCATAACAAAGCTTGCATGCCTATGGAGCCATCTTGTTTGTTCATGAGTCCCAAGCATATGAAGTTTTGCTTGTCTCATGAAGCTTGAAAATCATTTTTGTGGTGCCTTATTAAATTTATGAGGAGGTATAACTTTGGTATGGTTTGAGAAGGAATCCCAACCAAGGCATGACTCTCCCCATAGAAACTTGTGTGTGAGTGTGAGCACATACCATCTAGGTGTGTATGTGTCTCACCTCTTAGGATTACTCTCCCCGTAGATGACCTAAAGTTTCATGGCCCCAGAGTGAGCATATTGTAGATGACCTAAAGTTTCATGGCCTCATGGATGACTTGATGTTTCGTGGACCTAGAGTGAGTGCATCTTTTCCACCTCATTTTTCATTCATTTTTCTTTCTTTTAGTTCTTGAATTTTCATGATCGTGTATCTTGTTTTGATGCATATCATACACCTTGTGCGTGTCTTTTTGTGCTTTTGTTGGTTTGACTTAGGATCTTGGATCTTGGGGGCTTGACTGCTTCCTCAATATTTTTATCCTGGACCATTTGCATTAGTATGATTAAACCCCTCTTAAATGTCTACTTCAGTCTGAGTTTCAAGCAAGTCCATCCTCTCACTAAAGTGGGGGCTAAATGGAACAATAGAAAAAGTAGGCCTTTTCCTTGATTGATTTGGGAAAATTTAATGACAAATTGAACTTGATATCACCTTGATCTAGTGTTGTGAGAATTCTTACACATCCACATTAGGTCTTGGGTCCTTGAAAATTAAATAAAATACATTTATTTATTTATTGCAAAGGTGTTGTGAAGTGTTGTAACACGCTTTCACCCTTTTCTAAGATATTTTGAATCAAACAAGGCTAATAAACCTCTTTTCTTGGTTTAATTTAGGCCTAGCAAGGGTGATGTAAAGTGTTGTAAGCTGCTTTCACACTTTTCTAGGACTTTATTAAGTATTTGAATCTATTTTTAACAAAAATGTGCTTGATTAATACATTTTCTTGAGTGTTTTAAATTGTTGTAACACACTTTCACACTCTCCTAAGGATTTTATTTAATAATTGGGCTTTATTATGCTTTAATTGAACCCATATTGCATCCACAATCCTTATTTTGATTATTTTTTAGGTAAATCCAATCAAAAAGCATTTAAAACATCAAAATCTTGAAAACCCACTTCATATTCCTAAGGTGGGACTAATTTTCCAAGCTAGGTGAATTAGTCCCCTTAGGTGGGACCCATTCACCAAGGGTGGTGAATTAGTCCAATTTAGCTCAAAATTCAAACTTTGGTGGGATTTTGGCCTTCTAGATCCAATGTCGAATTGTAGTGTTGTAATTTCAAGAATTCTTGTATAATTGAGTATAAATACAAGGTTAATTCACTCATTTTCACCAATGAATTTTGTGAGAGCATTCATAATAGCAAGATTGAGTACACAAGAGCATTCAAGATAGTTTATAAGATCATTTCTAGGGCATTCAAGGGAAAATTTCTTCATCAATTGTTGCAGTAATTTAAGATCCATCATCATGTCAAGCTTGTTAATCATCAAGCATGTTATTGAGCTAGTGATGTGATGTAACATTGAAGATCCAAGACCTAGCATTGTTCCATTCCTATTGTCAAATATCAAGATCTACATCCTTCATGGCCATTTCATGTTAAGTTGTAGATTTTCAAGACATTGTCATTCAAGGTATCATTGTTCATATTTCATGTTTCATGTCCTTGTTTCATTGTTTCATTATTTGGTTTAATTACCTAAAAGGGGTTTCACCAAGGAAAACCCCCATTCCTTAACAATCAACATTTTCTCTCTCTTTCCCTGTGTGATTGCAGATCTAGGTACTTTGAAGGCTTGGAGATCATTGAAGATTAGGTCACAATCATTTTGGAGTTGTCTCTCCATTTGCAAGGTCAAAATATTCACTAAAAGGTCATCTACAACCTTGAAATCAAAGTTTTGGATCTGAAAATCAATCAGAAAGAGCAGAGAAAACCAAGAGGAAAAAAAGCCAATTTAGAAAATCTGAAAAAGAAAAAGTGGACTAATTCACCAATAGTTGTGAATAAGTCCCACTGTACGAGTTTTTCAGAGATCTTTGTAGATTTGGATACCCTTTTGGCTGAAACTTGATCCTGTGTAGAGACCCAAATCTAGGACTAATTTTTCCAGAATGGTGAATGAGTCCCACTAGGCTCAAAAATTAGGTTTTTCAAGATTTCAAAGCTCCATTCCATCTCCTACAAGTTTCCAAGTGCACACTTTCAATTTGCAACTTTTTATTTAGTTTCATTTGCATTTCTAGGTCATTTAAATGAATTTTGCATTCATTTAGGGTTTTGTTTCACAAGATGTATTGCATTGTCCTTTCCAAGTCTAAACTTGGTGGTGAACCCCTCAATAAATCATTTTAACCCCCAAGAATAACCATCTTCCTAGATCTCTTTCTGTTTTACATTGGGATCTCAAAGGTTTGTTCTTGAGTGGAATCACATTGGAAGTGGGTATGAATACATCATCATTCCCCCTTTTCCCTTAGTTAAATATAGTATTTGGTGGAGGATGGTACATAGTGGATGTAAGTCCACAAAAGGAGAGAAGAATGTATTGGAAATTTGTTGGAAGAGAGTAAAGCTAGTTCCAATAGGATGTTGGAAGAAGAGGAGAAAAAGTAATTTGATTTGCACTTTGGATAGTGATGGAGTTCACTACAGATTACTTGTAAAATGAAAGAATGGTTCAACTTCATTTTTGGGAGCATGTGCTCATAAACTTTCTAGCTGACGTGTCTGATGCAAGAGCATTCGGGTCTATAGGTGATCTTGCATCACCCAAAAAAAAATTTCTTTTCATGTTTAATTTTTGTATTTTGGTGTGGGTTGGAGCTTCAAGAGCATCTTGTGGAGTGTTTCAAGGATAAAATATTCATTTACCAATACTTGGATTTTCATGTCAAAAATTAGAGGCAAACAATGTGTTTAATGTGATTTGAAAATTATTGTATTTTCAAGGCTTGAAGGGTTTAATGGCTCCATTAGCATGTTAGAGTGAACTTGAAAATAGGAATTAATCTTTATTTTATCAAATTTTCTTCCTATAAAATTTTTCATAAGGCAAGTGACCTTTGACATTCCATTCTTGTCTTATTGGGTACTTAAAATAGAGGGAAAATATATTGATTTTTGGAAAAATAGTAAATGACTTCAATTATTAAAGGATCATGATTTGGTTTTGTATTTTATTCATTTTTTAAAAAGTAATCAACAAGGTATTTGATATGGTGAGGCAACATTGGCAACACATTTTGGAAGCAAAACTATGTATTTTTATTTCATTCTTTGTAAAGAAATTTCAGAGGTCAAGTTGAGGGAAATGAAAGAGAAAATTTGGGTGCCACTTTTTGGTGCTTGCAAGGGGTGTAAGATTATATAAAATATATCCTTTAATGGTGTAAAAATGCAGTAATCAACAAAAAATAAGGTTGGAGAAAGAACTTGTAGGTTGCTCTTGAGAGTTGCATAAGAAAGAGTACATAAAATCAGCTTGTGAAGAGAAAAGGAATAGAAGAAGAGAAAAGATTTTTCAGGTGTGTTGTAGGTGCTCAAGGAAATCATGAGAGCTGCATAATAAATAGAAAAATCAGGTTACAAAAGATGAGTGAAGACAAGAAGGTATGAAGACATTAGGATTTGAAGACTACTAGAAAAGATGTGTCTAAAAAAAGAAGCTTGTAAAAATTTCTAAATTTTATTCAATGTTGAATCCTCCATATATTTAATTAATCTTGAGGAATTTCATGTATGAATGTGTATGAGAATTGACATATAGATATTTTTCATATTATTTTTCTATTTATACATGTTATTGTGGATTGGATGACATGTTAAGGTTGCTAGATTGGGTAGTTTGATAAGACCCCTCAAACTTGTCCGCATCAACTTCCTACAAGCTAGCAAGTGAAGCCTAAAGGGGAAAGGGAATGCCTAGGAATTAAAATATTTTCCCATGGTTAATCCATTTTCATTTGCATGTATTCAACCATCAAAGTTTGGGAATAAAATATTGCTTGTAGCATTGAGTCCTTACTCAAGTTAGAAGCTTGGTATAATATATCAAGGCAAAGAAGAGCTTGTTTTATAGCATTCTTGTACTCAAGAAGAGTGAGGAAATATTTATAAAAAAAAAACATATTGACTAATTGAATAGATGAATTGGAAAAGGTAATACTTTTAACAAGCTTTTGAGAGAGCATGTGGATCAAAAGATAATCGATGCCTTTAGTAGTAAGCATGTAAAGTGCACGAGATGAAGGACATCCTTAGTGGATGGATTGAAAAGTCCCAAAAGGCTTGGACTATTGGCCTTAGGGGTGATACAAGTTTAGGCATTGGATGAGACCATTTGAATAAATTGAATAAAATGGGGCCCTAATCTAAGTGCCTAAATCTTGAAAAGAATTTAAAAGTTCATTCAATACGGTCATAGGCCCTAGTGAAATAAATTTCCATTAGCATTGTAGGTTATAGAGAATACCATGGTCATTCTATCCCTTCCCAAATAATAATTTCGTCGAGGATGTATTATGACTTAATAAAACCAATTTGCTTAGGTCCCATAAGCTAGGGGAGGAGTGGTATAAGCTTGAGAGAAAGAGATTTGGCAATAATTTTGTAGGAGACATTCAATATGCGACACCAATTATAGATTTCCAAAGGTCTCTAGATTTTGGTATAAATTTAATAAATTTCCCTTGTTAATTATGTTTCTTAATAAATTCCCATGAAATATTTCAAGATAGATCTTGTGAAGGTTTTCTCCCACAATATTTTTTTATAAAATTCACATAGAGAATCCATCCAAGTGAGGGGCATTATCACTAGACATAGAGAACCCAACCTGATATAAATCAACCTTTGTGAGAAGTTGATCCCAAAGACTATGCTAAGAAGTGGAAACTTGATAGGGCACCACTTTTAAGCATTATTGTATAACAATGTCACAAGATGGAGTATTTTTTTGAATAGTAAAGACTTACTTATAATCTTGAACAAAAGCTTGACAAATGTTTGGAAGCTTAGTATAGAGTTGTTGAGCCCCCTTAATTTTCTCAATTGGTGGGGTCACATTCCTCATCAACTATGGTGTATGCCACCTAAAAGAGAAAGGTGACAACACTACCATTACCCATTTTATGACTAATTCACAAGAAATTACTAGAAAGATAGATAACATGACATGATATAAAAAGTAAAAGAACAAAAGCTTTAACCCATTTGTAAATAAAGAATATATAGAGCTAGCAATCTTTTTCAAGTGTCACAAACATAATACTTTTGTGGGAGGCTTATTAGAACCTCAAAATTCTAAGAGACACAATTCATGAATGGGTCTCGAGAGTCACCTCATTATCCATTTCACCTAAAGTTGATTAACTATTATGAAGAAATATTTCCTTTCAATTAAAGGTTCCTATCTAGATGGAAGGTTAGATAGGGTATCATTTGTCTGGTACATATTTTCCTTTTTCCATTTTCCTCAATGGGCTATGGGACTTGCATTACATTATTGGAGATGGGAAGTATTCCAAGCAATTGAAGCTTTTTGAGAAGCCTAAATTGACTAAACTAATAGTGCCTGAGAGAATTTTTCCTCACTAAATGTCTTCCTATGAGGGGAGTAACACATTTCTTGGTGTTAGGACATTTTAGTTTTTTTGAGATTTCACCCTGACATACCCTGAAAGCCTAAAAGTGGTTTGGCTAAGGGGCCATTATTGCTAGGATTCTTGGCCTTGCGACTCACCATCAATTATATCACTTTTGTTTTTTTCTAGGAGGTACAAACTCAAAAGTGGATAAAGTGTTGACTTAGAATGGGAGATGCCAAATGGTAGTTTTAAATCTTATGCTAAAAAAATTGACATCTCTAACAAATGTTGAGAATATTCAACTAGAGAGCATGTGTGTATCTCACCTAACCAATGTGTCTATCAATTATCTTCTTTAAATCCTTGGAGAGATCCACTTCTAAATGGACCCTCTTCTAGGTCTAATTGATAAAAAAATAAGTCTAGCTGAACACATATGATAGAGCCTAGAGAGGCTACTATTTGTGTCAAAAATCTCCTACACAACAAGGGTGAACTAGGAAACTCCACCTAGATAGGTTCATGAAAAAAATTCTAATTAAAGATGAAATCTCTAGTCTAGGTTAAGAAGATAGGAAAAGAATAATGGAAAAACCAGGGGCTATGTGTAATGATGACTTTAACATGGTTGGATTTAGCAAAATAAAAATAAAAATCTTTGGTAAAGTTTTGCATAACATCAAAAAAAAAATCTTGCAGGACCCAAGGATTGGTGACCCAACCTTTGAGCATACTTTCAAAGGGGACCCTTCCCACAAAATACCCTATTAAAATTCATTTTTCTTGGAATGAAGTCTATTGAGCGCGATCTTCAGCAACCAATCCCTCAATGAGATTATTAACTACTTCACTTTCTGGAGCTATGATACTCTGTCAAAGTATGCTATGTCTATGCAGCATGTCCTCACCAGCTGTGATCTGAGACTGAAGTTCACTTCTGCTCCTCATTGCTTCATTAAACAATGCTGACATGACTGTAAGTTGACTAATCTTACAGCCAACGGTCTCCCCATTAAAAATAGTATGAATGAGTGCCTCGAGCTCTGACTGAACATTGGTAAGCTCAACGTAGGCACCACCCTCAATCTGATATCAGCACAGTAAGCGAGAAACTAAAGTCCTCACAAACTGAAGTGCAGTAGCAATGTGCTCTCTACTCTCAGCCAACTTTGATGCCAAAGTCTCCTCTATCTTTGCCTTGAAAACCAACTATGTTCTCCAAGAGTAGATAGCCTCTTTGTCCTCTGCATCATATGCCATACTCAGGTGAGCAATCATAATCTCATCTTGGGGTCTACCAATTGCCAATTCTTGCTCCTCATCTTGGAGATGTAGACAGAGTTCTCATGCATTATACCACAACTGATATAACTCTGTAAGCATAGAACGGCCTCTAGCAACAAACTCCTCCTCCCATTCATCCAAATGCTTGCCATATGCAACTAAGTGATTAAGTTGACCTTGCTCTGCTGGAGGTTCAAGCATCAACGAGAGTATGATGGTAGCATCTAACCTATGTACAAGGCTAGAAATGTACTGACGAAGTTGTCTGATTTCAGCCTTGAGGACTGTCTTATCCTCTTCGTCCTTTAGTATTCTATCCCTGGCACTATCTAGCAACCTGTAGGAGATCAACCTAAGTCTGGCGTGTGTTGCAACCAAGGTTGACTGTGATAACTTTGAAATCCTGAGATTCCAACTCAGTTAAGCTCTTCCCCTATGAAGGTACACTAGTCTCGACAACGATCTCCGTATCAGTATTCCTCTGCACATGGACCATGTTCTTGATCCTCTTGTCTGGTGCATCCTGATAAACCTGATCAAAATTTGAATGATTAAGAACATAGGATGGCTACCTCCTCTTCCTCCCTAGCTGAACCTCAATCCAAGACCGGTCTCGGCTAATGTTACTGGAAGGGTCTATACTAGTGACAGGAGGCTGTGACAAGAGTGAATATATAGAGGCACTACTGTGAGATGGGGAGTCTAAGTCCAGTTCAATGTGAATTGGGACTGGTGACTGCTCTAGAACTGGTGTAGGAACTAAAAGCTGAATCTCAGGCATTGGTGGGCTCTGAACTGGCTCTGTAATATGCTGAGTAATAGGCTCTATGTGCGTATTAGTGGTAGGTGCCTTACATTTTGAATTGTTTGGCGCATGATTCTTCTTGGGATGATTACTCCTATTCTTTTTCTTAGGTTTTGACGAGGAAGGTAGCAAAGGATCCACCACTAGTAGCTTTTCTCTAGGAAAACTTACCCTCCTGGTCTTTTTGTTGTCGAGGTAAAGTATACTATTCTGAATGGCTCTATTTGACCTCTCCTTAACTATTGCGTATTCCTTGGCATACCAATCAACTGTTGGCAATGACTTTGTGTCAACCTGCTCTCTGAAGAACTGAGGAAGAACCTCTCCCTCATCATCTGATAAACCTCCCACATATTCTGACCAAAAAACATAAATTTGTGTGAGAGAGAAGCGGCCATAGCTACGTCTGCGAACCTCAAAATCATCCACACAATTGGCCCAATAGTCCTCCATAGAAGGCTTATGAAATGCGCGACCACCAAGATGAGTTGTGTAATGACCCCAAAGATCATAGTCATGAGACTCAACAAGATACTTGAGATATCTCTCGAGCTCTTGTCCTACAGTCTTAGCATCAACAGCTAACTTACACCAATACATACCAAACTGAAAAGGAAAATTGGTAGATAGTTTGTGTTTTCAGTGCAAAAGACGATGAACATCATGCAACTACCTTAGGAACTCCAAGAAAATTGTCTTATCTGAAGGATAACATGGAAGCATAGCTGGATTTCCTATAAATCCATATACTTGGATGTAGGTGTATGTCGAGAACTAAATAAACTAATCTACCCAACCATCCATCGCTACTCTAGCAACTGCCGAGATACGAATGTGCAACTCCAGGTCCAAATTCCTCACTATATAAGTCAGGAAAGCCTCATGAACACACTTGAAATGACGTTCAGCCTTAGTGAACTCAAGCTGATCATAATAGTGATAGACTTTCTGAACACTGAGTATGGCCCACGGTGTTTAGTCCTCGGAACTGACCCTGATAAGCAATCAAGTACATGAGATAAGAACACATGTGAAACTCATGGGCAATCAAGAAACCAGTGATCTACTTGTGGATAATATCACTGATGAACAATGCCCAGTCATAATGCTCTTGCCGAGATATGATGCGACCAATAATGTAATACATCCAAGGTTGGAAAGCATTAGCATGTGGCTGACCTAAGACACAATTCAAGAGTGTGATTAAAATCGTGTATTCATCCTTGTACTCACCACGACCCACAATGTTTGGCAGTCTATTCTTCGCTTGCTTTAACCATCTTTTTGCCATCTTATTCTGACACTTGTCCACATCAGCATTGAATGCATGCTCGCACTGCTCCATGGAAATAACAAGACTGTTCAGGTGTTGAGGTATGCCAAAACTCCTTTCAATGTCCAAAGGCTTGAGATTGCAAATAACTCGTCCATCTACTGACACTATCTCATGAGTAACAGAGTTGTAATGCTTAATACAAGACATCACAAACTCAATATAGTGAATGGAGATAGGTATGGAAGCAACCTCTAATAATCCAGACTATTGAATGTTCTGGATAATCAAATCCCTGATCTTGATTGGATCCAAGACTGCTTCTGGAAGCACCCTATGAAGATTCATCTCAACTATCTTGATGAAGTCATGAGTAAGGACTGTTTTGGTCCTGTATTGGAGCTAAGTGAACTACATTTTGAAAAACTCGCCTGTTGACTGTGAACTTGACTATGTCCTAACAAGATTTCTAGAGAACTAAAAATAGCTTGCTAAGGTTAAAAATACCCTGTCAGAGAGTTATTTTTGGTGAAAAATCTGAGATATGGGTTTTGCCCAGAAAAAGATTCTAAGACAACCCAAAATGTCAGAAATGCGAAAATATGACTTCTACTCGACCGTGCAACGAATTTTTAGCTGAGAAAATTAGAAACTCAAGAAAGAATGTTCTGAAGTTAAAAATTCCTAAAAATTCAAATGCATGATTTTAACTCAAGGACGCTATATGAAAATGGTCCAGATGATAAGACTTGTCAAATTTTCCAATTTCAGGAACATGCAAATTGAGTTTTGAGAGAAAATTGAGAATCAAGGAGGAAAAAGAAGTTTTTTTTAATATGCTCTTCTTATGTGAAAATCACCCCTTTATTCTTCAATTTGCTGATAAATGTGAACTTTAACCTGCAAAAGAATGTTTTAAAACATTGCCCTTGCAAATTGATGAGAAATATGCCTTTGCCTGTGAAAATCGCCTTGGCTTTGGAAAACTACGAATTTCTTTGAAGCTTGAATGAATGAATTATGAAGGTAGCGCCATACTTAAATAAGGAAAATTCACATCACTTTGTTCACTGCAAGATTTAAAACCCTAACCAAAATAGGCATCTTCTAATTGGACCCCCTTTAGTTTTATTGCCACTATCTTGAAGTTCGAAAAGTTTAAATAATAATAAAATATTCATTATGCAATAGCACAAAGAGGCACCAATTCTAGAAAATCACCATCTAATGTGAAAGGAAATAAAAAAAGAGCAATGGAAAGTACTAATAAAGAGCAATTGTTTGAAGGAAAGAGATTACCAAATAAGTTGAAGTAGCCAAACCAAACACCACCAAAGCAAGAGAGACACAAGAATTTGTTAAGGGGAAAAAACAAGAAAAAACCCCAATATTATGAATGGAGGCAAAATGCCTAAAGAATAATACAAAGAGAGAGAGCTTCAGCCTTAGCTTGCTTCCATGAGTCTTGAAGAATGAGAGGAGAGGCACCTCAATAAGTAGAGGTGAGAAGAAGGAGTTAGAATGTAACTCCCAATTCAATGAATGCCACCATTCATCTATGTGTGTGCAAAGTGTCACCTCTTAAGGAGGTGGTTACAAATATTCCTTAATAAAGGAATTAAAAAATAAGTTATCCTCACACATGTGTGAGATGACAAAAAGACAAAAGACTTGTAGGGATTCCTTTGGAATATTCCTACAAGTTAATAAAAAATTACAATTAAAGAATAACCTTTACCAAGTAAAGATTAATATTCTAACATAATGCTTAAATATGCAAAAATAAATATTAAATATTATTTAAAATTAGTTGACAAACCAAGTAAAGCACTTGGATTCACTTGCGAACTTCACTGATTTCAAAAAGTCCTTATTTGACCTTATAGGCGCCCATTTTCTCAAGATATTGCACTTTTTATTAACTTCATACTTTGTAGCTTACTACAAAGTTACAATTGGCCATCTTCGACACTAATATTTGGGTGACCAGAAGATGCTAGGACTGAACAAGTGTATTCATTATGAAGCCTGCAAAGCAAGGAGGAAATGTCTATTGGTAGCTACAACTACAAAATCCATCATTTAACACCTCAAAGAATTAGGCACCCTTGATTAAATTGATTTTTAGGAGTCAGACTTAACCATTCCTCCAAACTGCCATCTGACACTTCAAACAGCTACTAACAACAAACAGTGAACCCTGTTGATAGGCAACCAAGCCCATTGCGTGACTAGAGATATTCTGCATCCAATAGATATATGCAAGGCATCTGGAAGCTACATTAAGGGCCTCAAAAGTAAAGGCGCCCCTTGCTTGAAAAGGCTCAAATGCCATTTTGACAAAAGTGCAACTCTCAACTAGATGACCTTCTTTGACCTATGATATTTGGAGCTAGGGTGACCCGATTCAAGCACCGTCTGTCTCAACGCATAGCTAGAAGGACCCACGAGAGATGTCTCTGGAGGAAATGAAGCGAGAAAACTGCTTCTGAGACCTCAAAAAGAAATGGGCCTTTTCCAAAATGGAATTGACAACCAGACTTGGCCATTTTATGAGCTGTCTTCATTTTTCAGCATAACACCAAAGACCTCACTCGTACGAGCATTTGCAAAATCTCGAAGGTTGATGGATGGGCTCGTTGAATAGAAAAAGTAATTACGCTCAAATCCCATGAAGACTTCAAACATGAAAAACTTCATTTGCCAAGCCTAAAGGTTAGGCGTCCCTAGCCTAGAGAAATACAATGAATATTTTATGCCAGTCCGCCCATAAAATTATGTGTCTAGTGGAAACTCTGCCATGATCACTCGAAATGTCAGATTGATAGGAAAGTTGGTGCATCGCGAAGCCAAACTAGAGTAGCACAAATGTCAAGAAGACCTCATCAACAATTTCAACCATCTCAGGGGTCATCTGGAAGGGCGCCCCTAAGCTACTGGGGCATAGTTCATCATCTAAAAAAGCTTTGTGATGTGAATTGACCTTATAACCTCATCTTTTGATGTTAGCTGCCAGTGCTCCGGACCTCGGATCACTGCATTCGATAGCTCGTTGGATAGGTAGACTAGTCGTGAAGAGATTGAATACATCAAACACCAGAAATACCAAGATCTAACACCCTTTAAAGAGGTGCACACTTGGGCTACAGGGGTGCAAAGACTAAAAAAGGACAAGCTTCTGCAAACTGCAACTTCTAAAACTTTCAACTTCTGTCGCTAGTTACTAGAAACACAAGTCTCAGATAGCTTCACTAGATAGCTCATTAGATAGGCAAACTAATTCTGAAGAGATTGACTATATTCATGAGCACTTATCACAAAATCTAAGCCTTCGAAAAGAAGGGCGCCCCTGGGCTGCAGGGGCGCAACTCTGCTTTTCTCTGAGAAATCTCCATAAATTAATCACTGAAAACTCTATCTTGGTCACTGAAATGATCATGCGAAGGCATAGTTGTTGTCATGAAACGCTCCTTCATTGTGAAATACCTCATTCTGAGCCTCCAATTCAGGTTCTGATCAATGGATGGTGTCTTTGGATGAAAAACTACTTACAAAACTCCATACTTGATATTGCCCAAAAACTATACTTGACATCATTTAGCAAGATTTAGACTCTTTTAAACAAAATACCCTGATAAAGCAAAAAATTTGGTTTTGGGTACAACACTATAAAAACATATATACTAATTAATAAGTACAGTTAAAAGTGCATTCTTAAAACTGAACAAACATAAATATGTGTAATGACCCAAAAAGCCCGTTAAGAGGACTTTAGCCACCTTGTAAGAAAGTAAGTTATATACACAACCGTCTCCAAAAAGTGGGTCTGTTTCCTAATCAAAAACGTCTCGGAGGGCAGTTTTAAATCTTACGTGAGAATATCTTTGGCCTTATTTGAATACAAGGTTTCGCCATTAAGCAAGTTGTACGAAGCATCTTATTCCATGCCTCCTCCAACAAGGAAATTTTGATCCAGATGGTGTGAATTTTTTTGGCCTTATTATTAGCCGATAGGCTCTATATGGTGTGAGGTTTCAGCCGAAAACCTCTCTCACGCCGTCAAACAACTGCCAAGTTACTGTTAAATAGTGAATGATTTACAAGTTTTGGGTTGCCGTTGGATAAAAATTCGATCTCTAGAATCATATCGGATTTCGTTGCGTCACGTGTGAAAATAGATATTAACTCCCAACCGATTACAATCATTTGACAGAACAAGGGATCGAAAAAAGAGGAGGCGATGAGTTGCAGGCTCAAAGCAGAGGACTTGGTCACCAGTTTAGAGTCCTGCAATGGAATTGACAGCCTGAAGGCATTTGAAGGGGCAGTGGTGACCAAGGGCATGTAGAGGAATTGCAATGGGTGGCAAAGTAGTATATACAACTGCAACAAGTGCATATAATCCATGGCTTTAGCGATCAGCCAGTTAAATAGACAGGACCCTAGTGTTGGCAAATCGGACTGCATGCTCTTTGTAATGATGTACGTTGAGTGGGGGGAAAGGGAGGCGGGTTTTGAATTCATTTCAGAATTTGGGGCCCGACGCTTCTTCTAGGGTTCCGTAAAATTCTTCCTACACAGTCTGCCCATTTTTCCTTATTGGCATTGTTAACATTCTGACACAATTTGTGCAGAGTCTTGAGGTAAGTCACTTGCGATAGTTTTAGGGAGGTAAGTCCTTTTCGCCATTGTGACAATGTGTATGTGTGCTTGAATTTTCTGAATTGTTTGTATGAACTCCCTCTAGCTCAGGAAAAATCTTTGGGTCTTGTTTAGGCATTGTTCTTTATTCAGAAGTACCTGTTCATATGCAACAACTATTTGATTCTGGTGTCCATCTTTAATTGTCTCCTCCTGGAATTATTCTTTGCTAGGACAGAAATGTCGCTTTGAATCTACTATTTCATTGTCTTGGCAATTTTCATCAATATGGCCTTCACATTCTTTGTGATCTCAAATTTCAAAATCCTTAGAATCAATTTCCTCATATTGGTATTGTTCCCCATCATGGGCTTCATTCATTTTGCAATTTTTGAACTCCTCCAATTCAGTCCTCTCTTCAGGGGAGTTCTCTACATTATATTCAATTTCTCCTCTTGTGGGCATTGTTCTTGCATGGAAGTAGCTTTTCATTTGCATGAAATACAAAATTATGTTGTCCATCCTGATGAACGTGTACATTATTTGCCACACATTTGGTTTCCTTGACTGTTTCCTGTTGGATTTGCTCTTTGATTTGATCAAAATTTTCCTCTAATTCTTGACTTTCCCATTTTGGCTTTTTTCATCCCAATAGCCAACACCTTCCTTGTAATATGAACTTTCAAAATCACTAGAATTGACAGTTTCATATTGGCACTATTCACCATTATTAGCTAAATCTACCACATGATTTTCCAACTCTTCCTCTAAATCAGTCCTTTCTTGCAGGCACTGTTTCGTATTGGATTCAAATTTCTCCTTCGGTAGACATTGTTCTTTGCACAGAAGCAGTCCTTCATCTGCAACAACTATCTCATTCTTGTGTCCATCTTGATGAACATGTAAATCGACATCTGCACATTAAAGCTCTGTATATAGAGCTATCTTATTTTGGCATTGCGTTTTGATAGGACTTAAATTTTCCTCTGAATCTTCTAATTCTCTATGCTTGTCTATTTCATTATGGTGGCTGGTAGTCCTCAAAGTTCTTAGAATCAACTATCTCATCATGGTATTGTTCACCTTTATGAGCTATACCTACTTTTCTATATTCCAACTCCTCTAATTCAACCCTTTCTTGCAGACACAGATCTACATTGGATTCAAATTCCTCCTGTGCAAATTGTTCATCAAACACTATCTCATTCTATTCATCTTGATGAACATGCATATCAGCCTCTCCACATTCCATTTCCTTAGATTGATTTGTCTCACTAGAGCTTTGTTATATGATTGGATAGAAATTTTCCTTTAAATCATCTAGTTCCTCGTGTTGACCTTCATCTAAATGACAAACATCTCCCTTGTAATCTAAATCTTCAAAATAACTGGAGTTATTTGTCCTACGTTGGTATGGTTCACCTTTATGAGCTACATTGTCCTTACAATCATCTGACTTTGAATCAATCCTCTCTTGGGAAAAGTGCTTGACATCAAGTTCAAATTTCTCCTCCTGTAGGCATTATTCTTTGGATAGAAGCATCTCTTCATTTGCACTATGTTATTTTGGGTCCACCGTCATGGTAATGCACATAAATCTCCTTACCTTCAAATTCCTTAAAAGCAACAGGTTCTTACCGGCTTTCTTCTTTGATAGAAGTATGATTATATTTTCCCTCTGATTCTGTAAATTTTCCATATTGACCATTTTCATCAAAATGACTTGCACCTCCCTTATAATCTAGATCTTCAAAATCTCTAGAATCAACTATCTGATTTTGACATTGTTCACCTTTATTAACTTTATCTACCATAGAATCTAAACCTTCAAAATAACTAGAGTCAACTATCCCACATTGGTTGGGTTCACCTTTTTGAGCTACATTATCCTTGAAATCTTCTAACTCCTCTGAATCAGTCCTCTCTTGAGAACAGTACTCTACATTTAGTCCAAAATTTTCTTCCTACAGGCATTGTTCTTTGCAAAGAAGCATCTCTTCAGCAACTATGTCATTTTGGGGTCCATCTTGATGATCATGCACATCAAACTCTACACCTTCCAATGCCTTAAATGTAATAGGTTCTTGTTGACTTTCTTTTTTTTAGGAGTATGACGAAAAAATTCCTCTGATTCTTCTAATTCTCCATGCTGACCATTTTCATCACAGTGACTAGCATCTCCCTTGTAGTCTAGATCTTTGAAATCTCTAGAATCAACTATCTCATATTGGCATTGTTTGCCTTTATGAATTGCATCTACATATTTTAGTCGTCACCGCTCCACGTTCAATCTTACAGCTGTAAAATATTGTATCAAATCGACAAAAAATTGTATCAAATCTGCAGCGATGAAAAGTCATATAAAATCAGCAGTGATATTTTTTTGAGTTTGCGCTTTTTCCAGTAATATATTCTTGGCCATGTGCGTGATGATGGGTTAAACACATAAATGTTATTGGCGTGTGTTGTGCAGATAAAGTAGAGCAGATTGCAGTTTAGCCCTTAGTCATGAGGATGAGTTGCAATGGCTACTGAGTCCTGCGGAAAGGCTGCAGTGAGTGGTGCATTATGAGGTCGTGCTTGGAGTGGATAAAGAGTGAATAATCTCAGGCAAATGCCCAATTAGTTAGATTAAATGTATTTTCTTGTTGCCCATGTTGTTCAAAATTAGAGACTGTATATTCAGTGCATAAAATCTCTATCGGCGTAACCCTTCACCCCTCCCGGTGCAAGTGCTAGTTTTGAGTAGTCGGCGGTCTGATCTCTTGTTCCAAAGATTCGATTTGAAGTATATAACAAACAATAGATTCAAAAATGACGTTCCTTGAAAGTTTCTTGCGTATATTTTAATTTTTCCATTGTTTTAATGTTGGAGATGAAGTCAACTCTGAGAAATGTGGATCTTTTCTTTCTAGCCAGCTTTCCAGACTCAAATTTTCACTTTTATTCTACCTGCAACACTGCAGCAAAAATGGTTCGAATTAATAAAAGGCGCACTGTATTTCCAGCCACTCCATCGGATGCTCAACAGATTAAACTGTCGTGCTTAGATTTACGATATCTGTTCTTCAACTACATTCAAAAAGACCTCCTTTATCAAATCCCTGTGGACGCCTTCTCTTCTTATGTAGACCGTCTTGCCGAAACGCTGTCTGAGGTGCTCGTAAAATTTTATCCTTTGGCCGGCCGGTTGACTACCAGTCCTCTGGATGGCGGTATTTACATCCTCTGCAACGATTTGGGCGTAGATTTTATCGAAGCCACGGCAGGAAACCTAAGCATCGCGGATCTCACCACAGCGGAAGTTACGCCAGCTGTCGAAGAACTCTTCGCCCTCGACGGGGCCGTCAATTTTGAAGGACATCGCCTTCTGTTGCTTGTAGTTCAGGTAAATGGTATAAAAAATTTTAATTTGAAGTTGAAGTTCTCTGTACAATGGCCTTCAGGTTTATATCGTTATATGAAATTTGCAGGTAACTCAGCTGAAAGACGGGGTTGCCGTGTGTTGCACGTTCAACCATGCCATAGCCGACGGGACTTCGTTCTGGAATTTCTTTAATTCGTGGGCATATCTCTGCAGAACAAATGAGAATAAAATACCTGTTAACCCCATCTACGACCGTTCTCTGTTAGAACTTGGCCGGTCTGTAGTTAGACTTGGCCTTGACCCGGACGGGCACGTCTCACAGTTATGCCTACCTCTGCTGCGGGTAAAATGGTTCCATTTCAGCGCCCACACGATCAGCCGCTTAAAGGAGCAGGCCAACCAGGATTCACTGTTTACGGTCTCTTCCTTCCAGGCGTTGTGCGCTCACGTGTGGCGGGCAGTCACGCGGGCCTGGAGGCTCGGCCCGGACGACCCCACAACATTTCGTGTGATCGTCGACTGTCGGCCTCGGCTACTTCCTCCGCTGCCCACCTCTTATTTTGGCAATGTTACTCAGAGCATAAGCGCGATCGCCACGTCTGGGGAGCTTAACAGTTTGCCTCTTTCCTTCCCGGCGGGCTTGTTGAACGGTATAATTGCAGGTCATATGGACGGGGTTATTAGGGAAAGGATTGATAAGTGGCACAAGGAGCCGGCGGTGTTTAGGCTGAATCGGTTTGCAAAGAACTGTTTGGCGATGGGGAGTTCTCCGCGATTTGAGATGTACGAGAATGATTTTGGGTGGGGACGACCCATGGCGGTGAGGAGTGGAACGTCCAACCGTTTAGATGGGATGATATATTCTTATCCTGGTAGAGAAGGCGGAGGAAGTGTTGAATTAGAGCTTTGCCTTCCTCCGCCCGTCATGAGTGCTTTGGAAAGTGATGCCGACTTTATTTGCCCCTCATCCTTAATTTAATCCAACTCATTTCATATTTACCCTTATTTCTATCATGTCGGTGAACTTTCCATTTGGGTTAATGTGGGTTAACTTAGGTCAATGCAATAAATTAAGTGTAAATCAGTCTTAAGTAAAAGTCAGGGATATTATAATGTCATAATTTGTAATAATTCAATTAAGAAAATAAATATAAATATAAAGTAGGTAATATTTAGTTCAATGATCAAAGGTGAGTTAATTGAAGAAAAATTTGAGATTTACTTAATGTTTGTTTAGAAATGATGTCTTTATAGTAGTGAAGTGTCTTGGATTTTATGTTATATTTGTATATTAATAGAGGATTAGTTCATAGATCTAGGATGAAATCATGGTCATGGACTTGTACTTAAAGTTCATACTCATTCTTGTACACAATGATGTTTTTGCCTAATAGATAATGGTTTTCTCTACACATTCTTAAGGTATGGGGATTGGCAATAATTTTTAAAAATGTCTTAAAGGGTTCTCGGTTCATCAAAAGAAGACAAGCTATCCTAGATCAACACCCACAAAGTGAATAAGGATAAAAAAATAATATACAAGGGTCCTAGAATGTAAATTTACTACTCTTTTGATTGCACCAAATTGAAATGTGTCATTATTGATTGGTTGATTACTCCAAAATGAATCGATTTTGAATGCTTGCACTTAGCATCGATTATTATAATGCATTGAATATTTTTAAATACTACCATTTCACAATAAATTGCATGAAAGGTGTGTTCACTCAACTCAAGGTAGGAGAGTGAATGGGGTTAGTAGACTAAATTTAAATTTTAAGTTTTAATATGAAAGCTAGCAAAAATTTTAACCACAAGGTCACCCTCACAACTACGTAATTGTCCAAAAATGGGTTAGTGGTAAATTCCTAGTACTAAATAGATAGATGAAGGTGGATGCATAGGTGAATGTGATGAATGAGTAAATAAGGTGAATGCATCAAGGTTTGTGTGTATTAGGATAGAGAAAGGTTAATTGTATGGGGATATGTGCATATAGATGGATGAAGGGCTAGGGGAATGAGCCCAAGTTCACACAAGATCATGTTACTTGTTGATATGCATGTATATATCAAGACATTACCTAAAAGTAAGCACAAAAATAACTAGAAAATGACATGGGTGCAAAATTTTCACATTATATTTTCCCCTCACTTTGAGGTGTATGTCAATCCATGTAAATCCTAAAAATATAATTTACCTTGAATTTAGAATGTATCATAGACAAACATCCATGTAATGTAAATATTCAAGGACTCAAATGATATGACTATGGGGTTGATATAAAATAATGGACCTTATAAGCCATGATTTTTGTAATTATGCTATATGGTATGTGTGCTTCATAAATTCTTAAAAGAAAAAACAAATGCTTCATGGGTAGTTTTTATCTCACAAATGAAAATCTAATATAAAATAGGAACTTTCCAAATATCTACAAAATTGAAATAACTAATGAATAAAGTTAAAATATTCTTCCTATTTAAAAAGTGATGTGAAAAATGTTATACTCAATTGCACCCATGGGAATCCACTATCATATCTCCTTTTCATAAGATTACTTGATGTTCCTTAAACCTATTTCCATTTCCTGTAAGTTTGGAAAAATAAATTAGGGAAATGACTTTATAATAATCTTATTATATTCTTGCAAGAAATTTATATGATCTTTTTGTAACTTGTCAAAATCAACTTGCAACTTCTTCCTTTTTCTTCACTAAACCAAGCCTTGCTTATTACTATGGATGCTTCGTGACAAGAACTTGTAGTTGAAAATCTCTTGAAAATGAGGTTATCTATAAGTTCCTTAGTATCCCTTGTAACTTAAGGCTTCTTAGTTTTTGAAGCAACTTCCCATATTGCCAATATTTCAAACCTTGTGCCAAATCTAGACCCTAAATATAGGTCTTTGGCCTACTCCTCAAATGTTAGAACCTCCTCATGTTATTTTTTTTTCTCTTGATGGTATTCAAAGTAATTTATGATGCAATGTCTCATCCTGGCAATAAAAGACAACCACTTTCTTACACAATTCTTCTTTCTTCCTCAAGAGTGATGTTGGCATGAAAGTCAACTTCTCGCATGACCTTCTTTGTCATCTCTTGCATTTATTCCTTTGTTGTCTTCTCCCTTTCTTTATTCATTTTTTGAGGAAAAGCTCCACTTCATTTTTGGTTAGGATAAATTCTTTATCCTTCACAAAAAATTTAGATATAAAAAAATCAGCATAGGAAAGGGCTCTTATGTCACTTTCTACATTACTAACATCCCTTATGTCAACTATCATTTTTTCTTGTGGAGGATCATCAATTCTAACCCTTGGTGGAGAAGCACTTGGGTTGGATTCAATTCCTCAATATCCATTACATTCTCTTATATCTCCTTTGATTCAAAATAATCCATTGAATAATCCACCTTGAGATGAGCACCCCCTAGTTGTCTTGATACCAATATTGGAGGAACATTTGATGTTGATGGTGCATCATTTTGTTGAATAGGTTGTTAAGCTTATTTTTATAATGGCCTTGATTCTTTTCTGATTGGCCTTTGTAGTGGTGCAAAAACCCTAGGAGCAAGAATAATAATATTGTCTAGCATAGTTTATATTCTACTAATGGTATCCTTAATCTCCTTATATACCCCCTTGATAACTTGGGTCAGCTTGTTTTCTATGTTCTCCTTTAAGAACTTTAATCCATGCATTATTCCTTCTCGTGACTTTTACATCAAAGACATAATTCTTGATCATATCTTCATTTTTATCAAACTTATGGTAGAAATTGGACGTCTTCACCCCTAGCCTAATCTAATCAATGAAATGTTTGATGTCACAATTTATTTTCTTATCTATCCTAATTTTATAAGCTTGTAATAGAGGATATAATAACTCCAACCCCTCTTTAGAAATGATAAAAGATCTAAGAAAGAAACTGATGATGGCAATAAGGATCCCTTATTGTGGGTTCTCAAATGAAATTTATCTGTCTCATTTAGTTGCACCACATGATTTCAAGAAATTCAAATATATCTAGAATGATCCTTGGAAATATATGAGGTTATTCTAGAGCACCATAAACTCTGATGAATGTGGTATTGGAGTGGAGGAAAAAATTACCCAATTATGGTTCACTCCTAGCTTAAGTGCTTTATCCTTAGGTCTCAAGAACTTCATCACTATGTCAAAAATCATATTCGTTTGAAATCCCAAACTTCTTAGGACCACTTACACAAAACATTCTTTAAACTCTACATAATTTGAGGATTGGAAATGCATGTCCCAAATGTATGTACATCCCTAAACTAACAACTAGACACCTTTAGCCCCATGCAACTTCAATTACATTTTGACACTCTAGATAACCTCCCCACTATACGGTGAAGCCACAATAGTGGTTTACAATTGAAGTGAGGAAGGAAAACTCACAGAAAATGAATGCATTGAAAAAAATTGATTTTAGGGGTTCGTACGAACATGCTGGTTCGACTGAACACATTAGGGGTTCGCTAGAACTTGGGTTCGAGCGAACCCTTTAATTATTTCCCGCCAAAAATTCCAACAAAAACCCCTATAAAAGGGGGGGTTCACTCAAACATCTAGGGGTTCATTTGAACCCCCTTTATTCCTCATCCCTCCTCCGAGACATAAAAAACCCTGAATTTTGGCACTTCGGAGCTCGGGTTGATGATAAAAATGGAGGAATCTTCACAAACCCAATTGGAATCAGGTAGTCCTCAAAACAAGCTATCCAATGAATATAATCTTAATATGTTTTAGTTTTATTATGTATTTTCTTTTTTAGTTTTATTAAACATAGGTTTTTCATCAAAAATGAAGGTCTATGTTTTTCACATGTGGAAAAATAGCAGATTATCAAAAAATAAAAAATAAAAAAATGAGTGCACTAGATATTGAAGTCCTTGATCCAACAAAAAAAATAAAATTGAATTTAAAAATACATAAAAAAAGTTATGCATTATACAGTCGTGCTATGTCTGAATTGTAATTGGTTTGACTTCAAAACTTGATTAAAGAAAAAATATTCAATAAAAAACTATCTAACCAAGTGGAAGCACCAGATATTTGAGTTACGAATCTAAATTTGAAAGAATTATAATTTTATCCTTCATGGAAAAGAAGTTATGCGTTATACGGTTTGCGTCACTTTTTAAAAATGTTGTTTTTTGAAAAAAACCAATTTTTGTGGGAGATGGAAAAAGAAGTGTAAACTGATTCCAAAAATTTTGAAAAAAATATTTTTAGAATCTACAGAAAAAATGTGACGAGACTCTAGTTTGCATTATCTTCAAATTCTTCACGGTTTAGCCACTATAGCTTCCCGAATGTGAAGATTTAGTTAAAAATAATAATTTCAATGTCCAGTTTGGCCAAAAATTGTAAACCACTATTGTGGGATCACCCTATATAAAATAATGTGACACAACAAAGAATGCCATTTGAAATATATTATTTTCCTATCACCTTTCATTTTCGTCAAACCATTGCGAACTTCTATTACAATGAAATTGGAAAAGTCAAAGCTTCTATTCAAGTCTTTGTGTTGGATATTAGTTGTCATCATCATTAGGTGAATTGGTATATGTACCTTGCAGTCCAAATTCAAGACCTAAAATAGGGTGTAGTAGATGTTGATGAAGTAGTCTTAAAAAATATCAAATTCAAAAGGCTCAACCTCATCTCTAGGAAATATCATGTTTCATGTTCTAGTCCCTTATCTTATGATGAGGAAGCCACCTAACCCTATAACTATACTACTCCTTGACATATTGTCTAGATAATGAATCAAAATTTATGGGGATACTAGTAGTTACATTTAGACCAAATACTTCACAAATGAATTCTTTATCTAATCTTTTTAGGAGACCACCCTTATCATTTAGTATTGCCTTAAACTATGGATCATACCTCTTAGCAATTTCCCTTATTAGGTCCACATTAACAAATAAATTTGGTACCACCAACCTCCCTAGATCCTAATTCCATGTATTTGATATAGTTATTGCATCATTTCTCCTCTTTTAATAGTACAACTACCAATTGCACCTTGGTGTGCAATGGGTACACCAAAAAGTTGTGGAAGGTCAATTAGGGAAAAAATTAGTTTATTTTTTGCATGTACATTTGTGTGTTTCATGAGGTTAATTAGTAGATCATTTAGAAAATGATTTTTTTATATATATTATTATTATTAACTTTATTATTATTAGTACTACTACTACTACTATGATATTATTAATTTTATTTTATATTTTTATTATATAATAGAATTATTATATTTATTGTTTTAATTTTATGTATTAATTATTATATTCACTACACTAATCTAAGACCTAAGTAATTTATTATGTCTAGCTATAAACTTCTCTATAAATTTCTCTTCAATTGTTTATTCCTTTGGATTAGATGCCTTCACTAACTCAATAGGTGATTGATGCAAAGACCAAGAGGCTTGAAAGCTATAAGTAGTGTGGACAGTGAACCGTATAAATAATTGATATATAGTATATTATTATAAATTATTTATGTTTTATATATTTTAAATATAAATATAATAAATAATATAAGAATATATATAATAAATTATAATGATCATCTTGTACGAGTATTAATATATTTAAAACTTTATATATAATTCATACATAATAAAATAATTATAATTATTATAGCGATGTCATTTTCTAAAATATAATATTAATATTACAGTTATTAATTTATATAATATTTTTATTAACAATATATAGCTTTAATATGTAAAAGATATAGCATTAATAATATTATATAATAGATCATATTACATAAGATGTGAGTCTTACCTATACATTATATAATATTATATAAGCATATCTCCCTTTCCCTTTTCTCTTCCTTTCTCTTTCTCTTTCTCTTTCTCTTTCTAGATAAGATGTTTGTCTCCTTAAGTGTGCAATGGGTACATTGAAGAGGTCTTAAAGGTGAATTATTATATCCTTAATCAAATGAAATGCTACCTTGAGCATAACTCCCCAAGGACACATTCCATCCTTAGATTGTTGACATGAAACAACAAATCAAAAGTTAGTTTCTCTTTTCTCTCTCTTTTCCTTTGTATCTCTTATATTTCTCTCCCATTGTGATACCCCTTGTATTGTTGATACTCTTTTTTGTTGATATTGTACTTGGTTTGTGATGGTGATTAGTTCACTAGATTGGTTGTGTGTGGATTC
>VDFB02014441.1:0-73290 GCA_007258455.2 Sequoia sempervirens | reverse complement strand
TTTAGTGAATGGTTGAAATGTTACACTTCACACTTCTCAAAATCCTACTTGGGAATTTCAAATCACTTCCAATTTTTTAAAGTAGCTTACTTGGAAATTCCTCTACTTATAACCAAGGTTTCAGGGGGGCACATCATCAACTCTGATGCCACATCAATATGCATTTTTATTGAGGTTTCCAAAAGGTCCAAAAAATGTTAGAATGATAGGTGTCCAGTTACTCATGTTTTATTAGTGTGTTGATGTGGCATCGAATGATTTGTTGCTTTTTAGATCTAAGCAATACATTTCATTCAATTATGGGTACTCATCATCAACACTAACAACTTTAAATTCACATTTATTGGTGTAATATTATTTAAAATATTGGGTATTAAATCAAAAAATGTTATAAAAATTATTGGAACATGCTCAATTATTAATCCTTTTCCCTTATATACATAAAAATCACAATATCAAGATATCCCCACCCTCTGGATTAGCTGTGAAGGTCCCCCCCTCATCTGGCTCTTCGCAGGGAATCTCCAACCACTGTTTCCCAAAATATCCCCCCTCTGCCACATCATGGGAGGTTTATAGGAGATCCCATAGGCTTGACCAGAAAGGTTGCTTGCTATAGCATTCTAGCTACTCCTACAAAAATCATTATTATACATTATATAAAATCATATAACCCTATCTATCAAGCAAGGCCTAGTCATCGCTCAAAATTAAAAAACACAAACCAAAGAAGAAATAGAGGTATACTATAATCACCTTCAAATAAAATTTCCCATGATAAGAATAATAGAAGAAAGAGCAATCAAAGCTTGACAATGAAGGTGTTCTTGCTTATATAAGTTGTGAAATAATTTTATAACTGTCAAAACTGGCACACCCTGAACAATGAATTGAAAATTAAAAAAATAAGTGAAGCAAACATTATGGAGGGGTAAAAAGAGACACAATAATTACTTATAGATCCACTTTAGAGAAAGGACAACTACTTTGACACACTATAAGTAGAAAACATAGCAAATCCAACAAATTTTAGATGATTCCTCAAATAAACAAGTAAATAGACTTAATCAATATATTTCAATACACCAGCATGGGAAAAAAAATTTGTGTTTCGACCATGAGTAAGTCAAAATTTTAATGAATTTTAAAAATTAAAAAAAAATGGAAATGATTGTAGAGACTTGTTGCAAACCCCATTCAAAGCAGTAATAACAAGCAACATTTTGAAATCTAGAATTGCAACATTTGCATTTAAAGAAATTGAGTGAACAAAATTCCTCTCTTTATTTAAACTATTTGTTTTGTAAAATTTCATGAGTTCAATTCACCACTACCTCTATCTTTTAACTATAACTATTTTTTTTTTAAATTGGTGAAAAATCACAAAATCAAAAAATGCATATGCATTTGTATTGATTGTTGTGTTGTCTTTGTTGCAACTAAATACACAATTAAATTTAGTCACAAGAGATTTTTTTGTAATAAGCCAAACCCAGACTAAAAATAGGTTGTTCTTATAGGGGTTATTAGCTTAGTTGGTAGAGCAACCCAAGAACAAAAGGAAGGTCCTGGGTTTCTAGTCCTTGTTGGTCCATGAAAGCTCAATTTGGTATCAGAGCTAGGCCAGGCTAGGAGCCCCAAGAATTCCATTAGAGTGGCTTAAGGTGGGTTGTTGGTAATAATCTAAACTCGTACCAAAGATGGGGTAGTCAAATAGGGGCGAATAACTCAGATGGTAGTGCACTCCAGTAGCAAATGGAAGGTCCTATTGAATTTGGCATTTTTTTTTCATTGATGTCAATAGTGGATAGATTTATTGTTGAATAGGTTAGGTTGATGGAATTTTTTGGTGTTGACGAAAATTTTCTTCATCATTCATTTATTGTTTCATTCCCATTCATTTCATCTTTTCTTCATTCATAGTTTTATTATTTCATGGTGGTGATGTGCAAAAGGTGGTGTACAAAGTCCTTATTGAACATGTTCATTTAGAAAGTTGCAAGTTGAAGTTTGTTAGTGATATGAAAATATAATGTCATTATAGATGTGTGGTGTTGTTTCTCATGGATCTTTCCTCTCTCATTACTTAGTACTTGGTTTGGTTCCTTGATCAGAAAAGCTACAAGGTTATTGCTTCATGGTACCGATAAGGTTCATTCATCTCATGGTTGATACAAAAGGATGGTATTGATTTCATCTCTTACTATATGGTTCAAAGAATTATGAAGAGTAGATCTACAAAGGAAAATTTCTTCTTAAGGTTTTAGGTCTCAAGACTTCTACACCTCATAACCTAAAAACCTAAAGTTGTCTTATACCATAAGACCTATGGTTTATATGTTGTGAAGGTTTTTTAAAACATAATGTAGTTTAAGTTCTATTTGTTTGGTGACTTTCTATTGCAAGTTAAGGGTCACTTAAGAGATCGTTTAAAGGGTTTAATAGTCATTTCTTACTGGCCCCTACTCCTTGGCCTTACTGACCTAGTAGGTAGAAGAATCGCATTTTAAATTTCAATGGCTATCATTTAAAATGTTAAACTTGGTGGGAGCACATGATCAAATGCTTAGATTCGAATTTACACAACAACTATTTCCTGATGATCCATCTTTGGCAGTTGTTCTAATGTATTTTATTTTGAGTTAGTTAACACAGTTAAAAAACTACATTGGAACAATGATAGAAGAAAAAACAAGGTTTTGAGGGAAATTTTGAACTGTAGAATAAATTTAATGTGATGAAAAAGTAATGTTGTGATATGATGTTCTTCTAATATGAAAATATGAGTGGAAAGAATGTGTAAAAAATATGCAGTTATAATACTATCACAGATAGAAGCTTTGATTGATTTGTAAATTGAGTTTATTCCTTTCATGGCGGAATGTGACTCAAAGAAAAATATCTATAGGAGTTTTCTATAATGTATTGAAGATTATCTTATTAGCTTTTGTGTATGTCAAGGGTATAGAGAATGAGTCTTTGAATAAAAGATATTGTTCAAGTTTCATCTCTTCTCTGCATAGACCTATGTGATCTAAGAATGAGTATAGATTCTTTTGAATTAGAGTCTAGAATAGTGTGCATATGCTTTGAACAAGAAGATAAGTGAGGAGTTGTTTATTTGAGTGAAGTTTTTTTATTGTAAGAGAAAGTCACTGTCTTATATTTTTTCTATCATTCAAAGAAATAGTGATAGAGTAGTGGAGTGATTAGAAACAAAGTAGTCCTTTGTGTTTACTTCTAAAACTATGAAAAGTGTTGTATAGTTTTCAGTGAGATAAATTGTTAATCAAATACCAATGAGGGGTTTGTCAATGAGACATTAAATGTAACCAATGAGGTTTTTGTTTTTTCCAGGGATGCATTAATGAAGTGAATCTTTCAGAGTTGTTTTTTATCCCTTTAAGGGTTCTCCACTCATATTCCCTATCATGACTTCTCTTGATTATTTGTCAAATTGAGTTTGATAAGTTATTCTTGTTCAAGTATCTTTATTTGATTCATATGTTTGTGATTCACTCAAAATTAAATATCTATGATGTTTGAAGTGATCTCAATGGAATTATATGCATACATTCAAGTGGGATATTAATTAAGATTTGATATGTAATTATACCATTGATCAAACCCCCTCTCAATGGCCTTGTACTCCAATAGGTCTTAGGTTTGATTCCTTGTTGGTTCATGAAAACTCAATTGAAAAATAGAGCAATACAAAGTTCCAATATACTCAAGTCATAATAAAATTTTGTATTATTTCTTGGATTGTATGTCTATTACATAACATTTTAATTGAGACTTATATTAAAAACATAGAGGTAGATTATTAATAAAGTTTCTAGCATTAAAAAAAAAATCCTAAAATATGCTTACACTAAACATGCATCTAACATGGATTATTTACCCAACATGATGGTTAGTATACAACTAAAAATAAACTAATGCAAGTTATAGATAAACTAATTGAAAATAGTGCATGGCAATGAATTTGATTAGCATGGCAACATACATAGTAGTTAAGGTGAGTTTCATGTAGTGAAACTCTTGCATCACTTGTCAACATACTCCCCCTTGATGTTGAGAGGGCTCACAATCTAATCTTGGAGTGTCAAAAACTAGAACTTTGAAATTTCCTTAGTGAAGATATCTACTCGTTGTTCTTGAGTGCTAATGTATTTCAATTATATTTCCTTCTTTTGCACCAAATCTTGAATAAAATGATACTTTAAATCATTTTTTTGGTCCTCCTATGGTGGATTGGATGCTTGGATATTTTGATGGCACTTATATTAGCACAAAAAAAAATTGTAGGCTTGAATATTCTTCTCTCCAATTTCTTCGAGAAATTTTCTAAGCCATAATGCTTGTGTACTTGTTGAAGTGACTGCAACATACTTCAAGCTTACACAGAAGAAAGGGAAAATATACTTTGCTTGTTTGAGCTCTAAACAATCAAACCAAAACCAAAAGAAAAAAATTACCAGATGTAGACTTTTGATATCCAAACTACCTCCCTTGTCAAAATCACTAAAGCCAACAAGATTGAACATTTTAGAAGTGTAGTAATGAATACAAAAAATTAGAATTCCTTTATCATACCTCAAAATCCTCTTAGATTCCTTCATGTGTATTTTAGATGGCTCGGTCATGTGCTTTGAAATGGGAGAAACTAAATAAGTAATATTAGGTCTTGTATGGGTTAGAAACATCAAACTTTCAATAATGCTTCTATAAGTTGTCTCGTCAACTATTTTAGCACGATCATCTCTACACAACTCCATGACAACTTGGAGTGGAGGTTGGTTTACAATCAACCATATCAAATTTCTTCAACCTATCTTTGGCATACTTTGTTTGACAAATGAAAATTTCATTCTCACTTTGATAAACCTCTAGATTACTCAAAAAATATTACATGAGACATAAATGTTCATCTCAAATCCATTCATCATGGAAGTTTTAAATTCATCCTTCATCTTAGAACTACTATCCATATACAACAAATCATCAACATATAAAATTACAATAAGAATATCATTACCTTCTTGTTTGTAGTAAAAGGTAGGTTCACTCTTACTTATTTGAGAGTCATTCTTCTAAAAATATCCATCAATCTTAGCATACCATGTTCTTGGTGCTTCCTTGAGGCCATACAAATCTCTCTTCAACTTGTAGACTTGATGTTCTTTTCCATGCACTTCAAAACCTTGTGATTGTTCCACATAGACTTCCTCTTCTAAGTACTCATTCAAGAAGGCACTTTTCACATCCATGTGCTGAATGCTCCATTTCTTTTGAGATACTAGTGAAATCATCATTGTAATAGTTTCTTGTATTTCTATTGGTGTAAATTTCTCTTCATAATCAATCCCATGCCTTTGTGTGAAGCCTTTAACAACTAATCGTGCCTTGTTTCTTTCAACACTCCCATTGAAGGGAACATAATCTATTGAGAGGGAGGGGTGAATTAGTAGATAAGATTTATTTAAAACTCTTTAAGTCAATATGTATATCCAAGTATGAAACATGAATCAACACAACTACTATCAATCAAGCAATCACAAAAACACACATTCACATAATGAACACTAGATATATGTGGAAACACGGAATGGGAAAACCATGATGAGAAGAGTTTCTTGGAGCTACTGTCCTAATCTAGCATCACAAAAAATAATAAACAAGTTACATTCATGAAGTAGGCACTAATCTACCAGAGACAGTAATCCCTTGAAGTATGAGTAGGAACCAACCCCTTGTATAAAGATCTGAGCACCAACTCAATGAGTAGAACATCAATCCTACTAGATTAAAAAGATAAAACTTGTGGATATTCAATGTTGATAACAAAACTTACACAAGATTTGAGCTTTCCTTAGACACTCTCCTACACTCCTTATGATATTCTGATCATGGGGCACATGGATCACGAGATGGAACTCCCATTACAAAACCTAAATAACCCTTGCTCAAACAAATTCACATGCACACACTTCTCATGTGAACTGAGATGATGATTATATACAAGACATTACATTAACAACATTTGATGTCGGCTAGGGGTCTGTAATTAAATAGGATGACATAAGGTGGACCTAAATTCAAACTACATGAAACATGTAGTAGGTAGATCCTAAATCAAATTTATTGTCATAAAATCAACATGATGTCATGTTCTTCCACAAGAACCTTAACTTGGACCTATTTTAGTTACCCATGCTATCTTTGAATACTACACACTATTAGTTGTTGTCACATAGTTCCAAAATACCAACTAGTTATCTGATAAGCACAATGACCCTTTTGTCACTTCAACCTTCTTTCATGTTGAACATAATTGTGGGAAACTCTAGAATATGATAGAACAAGTGTAGGAATACTCTCCTTTCAAATTGCATAGAAAAATTTGCATCTAAAATGAAATACAAAACATGATTGTATTGCCAAAAAAACTTTTCTACCTTGAGTATTGACCTCCAACATTCTGAATTAGACTTCTAGATTACCTCTATCAATATGAATAGATGGAGACATGATATTGCAAGCATACTGTAAGCATTAGGATTCATTGTTCTTCAAAATGCATTGATAATGATAATTCAAGTATAATTACATTCACTATTCAACTAGCATTACACATTAGACATTAGTGAGCATTACCTTTCATCACTTGGACACTACTCCTTGACATTATTTCTTTGACATAAATTCAACAATTATGTTCAATAATCCCTCTCTTTGTCATGATGACAAACATCAAAATGTTGTCTATACATGAAAATACATCTAATGTGAAACCATGTCATTTGAGTTCTTTCTCCCCTTAGATGATTTAGCATTTTGAGACCTATTTCTCCCCCTTTGATATCAATGCTTTTTCTTGTCGTTTGCAAGCTCTGTAACCTCCCAAATATCAGTTTTGCAAATGTAATCTATCTCTTCTAGCATTGCTTACACCTAAACCTCATTAGTACTTGCATCTTCAAAATATCATGGCTTAGAATCAACTTTGGAAAGTAAAGAAAAAATTACTATCTCACCTCTTGGATTTTCTTCATGTGCTTGATTTGTACTCATTTGATAAATGCCACTTAATCTTCTTACCTTCCTTTTAGAACTTGGACTTGAAGCTAAAATTGCACTTTGAACTAAAGAACTAGATGAGGGGCTACTAGGTGGCCTTGTAGCACTTGGAACTGAAATATTAGTGGGTTGCTCATGATAACTATCAACAATAATACAACCATTCAAAACAAAATTTGATATTTCAACATGGTCTTTTTAAAGACCATAAACTCCCCCTTCATGAAAAATCACATCTCTTTACACAACAATGCTATTGGTGAGAGGGTTATACAACCTGTAAGCCTTACTTTTCTCACTATATCCAACAAAAATGCACATGACTGACTTTTTGGATCTAACTTTTGTCTCTTTTGATTAGCTACATGAACATAGGTTAAACAACCAAAAACAACATTAGGCTTTTTCTCATACTAGGCTTCATAAGGAGTTGCCATGTCTAGTGCACTGGTGGGACTCCGAATGAGAATGTACATTGTTGTAGCAATTGCATCACCCCAAAAAAATTATGTAATCCCTTAGTTTGTAACATACTCCTTGCCATTTCCACCATTCTATGGTTTTTCCTTTTAGCTATTCCATTTTTTTGAGGTATGTAAGTAGTAGCGAGTTGTCTTTTGATGGCATGAATATCACAATAATTCTGAAATGTTCTTGAACAAAATTCTCCTCCACAATCAATCCTCAAGAATTTTATTCTACACCCTTTTTCATTTTCCACAAAGGGCTTTAGACCTCTTGAATGTATCAAAAGTTTTATCATTGGTCTTCAAAAAATAATCCCAATACTTTCGAAAGTAATCATCAATAAAAGTATTAAAATATGATGACATACCCAAAATCTTTGTCTGCATAGAACCACAAATGTCTAAGTGAACTTATTGAAATGGATAATAAGCCCTCCATGCATTGCTTTTTGAAAATTTCTCTCTTACATGAATTCTTTTAGCACAGTCTTCACAAACTTCCTTGTGTTCTTCAACCTTAGACAAACCATAAATTAAGGCTTTTGATGCTACAAGCTTCAAACTATAGAAATTTAAATGTCCAATACCACAACCAACTTTTGTTCTCATCTATCATATTAGCAAAATTGTTGCTAAGTTTTGAATAGACACATTATCAACAAGATTTGTCTTTAACTTCTCAACCAATCAATAATACATTTTTGACATAGACACATTATCAACAAGATTTGTCTTTACCTTCTCAGCCAATCAATAATTTTTATTTTTTATTTTTAGAAAGTAACAAATAGGAGAATTAGTCTCTATTAAAGCACTACATATTGAGATGACAGGTACTAAGGGAGAGGGGCCCATAATGGAGCAGGGTCCAATAGTGGGGATAAAAGTAGTCCTCAGTGGGCTCCATAGTGGAACACTTTAATATCCAATTGTAAAACACTTTTTATCCATAAAGTATGCAAAGTGACAAATCATGTGATGCCACATCAACGCACCAATAAAACATGACTTAGTGCACCACTATCGGCCTCACTTTTTTTTTAGGCCTTTTTGGATACCTCAACAAAAAGCATGTTGAATGTGGCATCATATTTGATGATGTGGCTCTAAAACCAAATATAGAAGCACACGAGTTGCCAAATTAACTGTGGTACAAAATTGAGAGTGATTTGAAATTTCCACGTAGAATTTTGAGAAATCTGAAATTAAGATGCTCTACTATGGACCCCTCTCCTCTAATGAACTATTAAACTAAATTCATTCCTACTGTATAGGGGAGAGGGCCCAGTAGTCATGCGGGGTCCAATAGTCACGCACTCAATTGTAATTATAATACCCAATAGTCGTTTATATAATGTCTAATAGTTGTGATTTGACTATTAAACAAAATGTATGCTTTTGATCTAAAAAGCAACCAATCATGTGATACCACATCAGCACTCAACTACTCATGATGTAATGCACGAGAATTGGTCTCACTATTTTTTGGGGCCTTTTTGGACACCTTGACAAAAATGCATGCTGATGTGGCATCATATTTGATTTTGTGGCCCTGAAACCTTAGTTATAAGCAGAGAACTTGCCAAGTAAGCTGCTGTAAAAAATTGGTAGTGATTTGAAATTTCGACATAGGATAATCAGAAGCGCGAAGTTAGGGTGCACGACCACTGAGCCCTCTCCCCTAATGTAATGGAGTGGAGTGCATTAAATAAGTAATGCGTTACGACTAAAACTATTTTCCTCCACCACTGTACGAATGTGAAAGCTTAGCTGTAAAAGAGTACCATAAAAGGCTGTCATTGCAGAATTGTCAAAAGTTGCGCAAATTTCCTGGCGGCTCTGTGGAATGCGTCCAAGCTGTCAGCATGGAATTTGTATCTTTCACGTCTCAAACTAGGAGATATTTTTCTTAGCATTCAAACTAGAGATCGCATTCAAACTAGTTTCTTTTAATGTAGTGATCTCCATTCAAACTAGAGATCGCATTCAAACTAGTTTCTTTCAACGCCACGGAAGTTTCCTTCGTTAGGGTTTTCTTTCCTCAGCACTTTCCTACGAAGTTCAGGTCAGACCATGTGGACGAATAGCCTGCCTTGCCCTTTTTAAGTGCAGAAACCCCTTTTTATTCTGAAGAAATTGGCTTTGGACGAAGTTACTTAGAGGTTGCAAGTAGATAGAAGATATTTTTCTTAGCGTCTCAAATTAGAGATTGCATTCAAATTGGTTTCTTTTAATGTAGTAAATCTCCATTTAAGCTTAATGGTACATGAATCGGCAATTATCTAGATACCCGTCTTCAACGCCACGGAAGTTTCCTACATGAGGGTTTTCTTTCCTGGGCACTTTCCTATCAAGTTTAGGTCAGACCATGTGGACGAATAGTCTGCCTTAGCCTTTTTCAGTGCAGAAACCCCTTTTTGTTCTGAAGATATTGGCTTTGGACGAAGTTATTTAGTTGGTTTAGCAATAAGATGGCATCGGGACTCTCCAACAGCACCAGAAATGATGTGGAAAAGGATAACACTAAAGATGTTATCACAGGTACGTAAGAAGTAGTTTTTATGCAAAATCTGTGTGTTCTTTTTATATGCCTTTTTAAGTACCCTTTACAACTGTGGTAGAAGAAAGTAGATTATTTTTTTCTGGTTTCCGATTAAAGATGTATCCTGTGATAAAATGGTCAACGGTCGAGTAGCGGGTATTTCGTTACCATATTACATTAAGGATTGATTTTATACTGAAAAGGGACGTTGCCAAACGTCTCCAGATCCAGGTTTTGAATACTAAATACTCTGTTTATGCGTCTGAGGAAATATAGAATAGAATGGAATAGAATAAATTCTAATTTCTATCAGGGTTTAAAAGTTTGTTTTTTTCATGATAATGAGTTTTTTTAACATTTTCAACTGTCTTTTGAATCTGGGTAGAACAACATGAGATAAAATACTAGCATGTTTGATTTTGATGTGGCATCCCATTAAAATAAAGCGTTTTCTGTACACTATTTCATATGAACAAAAATCACAGACTCTCTCTTCTCTTGCTTCTTTTAACCTCTTCCACTTTCCAAGTTCACACTGAAACTAACACCAATTAATTCTCAGAAGATAAAATGAGGATCCCTTTACAACACAACTTTAGATTCAAACAACTGTGATGGAGGAAACCAAATTACTATTTTTAATTTAATAATATACCACTTTTTCCTAAAGTTAAATATAAACTATTAAAAGAAAAAGGTCAAAAGCAACTGGCTGTAACAGACATACAAAAGCTAAGCACAGC
The DNA here is from genome assembly GCA_007258455.2 of Sequoia sempervirens. Classification (NCBI taxonomy): domain Eukaryota; kingdom Viridiplantae; phylum Streptophyta; class Pinopsida; order Cupressales; family Cupressaceae; genus Sequoia; species Sequoia sempervirens. The sequence continues at coordinate 62,455 of VDFB02014441.1, read as the reverse complement.
AGAAAGACAGAAGTATTTTCTTTTTTTGGTCATCTAGTGAGAATATGGTACTCTTACATTCAATTGTTATTGTATTGGATTATATTATTTAATTTTAAAATTATTTATTTATTTAATTTTATTTAATAGTTATTTTAATTTTTTAATTTTTTAATATATAAATAAAATAATAATTAATTTTTAATAAAAATAATTTTAAAATAAAATATATTTCAAATAATTAAAATAATTTTAAAATAAAATATATTTCAAATAATTAAAATAATTTTAAAATAAATTAAAATAAATTTTCAAATAAAAATAAAATAATACAATCATTTTGTAAAAGTGTTATTTTTAACAATTTTTTTAGAACAATTTTTTTTATTAGATGAAATAATTCAAGATAACAAATACAGAAACAAATTTACAAATCAGTTCTCTTAAAATTATGATTATCATTGTTCAATTATTGGCTACTAAAAATGTTTAGTTGTACATATGATATGAGTTTGCAAAGCTATTGCAAAAATTTTCAATTGGAAGAACCACTTGTGAAAAAAGTGCATTTGTTGATGGAAACTAGAAGTGTCTAGGCATACAGAGACCAACAAATTTCACATGTTACCATGTTATTAGCACACAATGTGCTTTGCAACAATTGGTTATTTTGCTTAAATTAGTATTATTTATTTCCTATACCTCCATCTCTCGTTTTGTGATTAATTGGTAGTGACATAAATTATTAGTGATTTGACTCAATGTGTATCATAAAAGTCTATTGGAGTTTTTCCATCAATTGTAGGCCAAGTTTGGTGTCCATAGGAAAATTTATATATCATTTAATGATTCTTTTTATTGATAATGAAAAGTACAATCAAGAGGTAAAAGTTTAAGTCAATTAGATCGGTAATAATTTGTTATAGTCAAGATAATAATTTGTTTACGATCAATTAGATTTATAATAATCTATTTGTAGTCAAGACAATAAGACAATCGGATTAATAATATTTTTACGTAATTTTAGTAAAAAAATGTATTTTTTAATTACAAAATATAGATATATATTAAGGATAAAAATACTAACATTTAATTTGTTCAGAAGTACAAACAATAACAAGTTAAAAAAATTATTTGACTATAAGAGGTTACAAAAATTAGTTTACCTTTTTATTTAGTTTAAAATTATAAGAAATTTAAAAATAAGGGATCAAATAGGAAAAAGATAATTACTTTCGAGACTTGAATTTGGGTATTACTATTAATAATATTTTTAATGTGGGAAAGATTTAATTCTTGACTTGAAAATAGTTTTTATTTCAAGATTCAAATGTGTGTTGTTGAATGGGACTCTGATATCTTGGTTAAGGTGATTGATGCCTCAAAAGTTGTTGACTAAGGTTCTTTATCTTAAACCTTAGCTCATAGGTTTGGAGGTTCAACATATTAGAACAAGTAGGAAGAAGGTGACATATTGGCATGCCAATTTAAGCCACAATCCAAACTTTTCTAAGTTTATTATGCCCTTTTCCTATAGTGTGCATCGGATATGTGTATCCAAATTGTGGCTAGCATACATTTTAATTAACTCAAGTGGGTATATATATACATCTAAGTTTTTATAGTTATGGTAAATAAAGGGAGAGCTCTTATATTTGAAAATTGTTGAAATTAGTGACCATAATTGGAGGATAACTTGATCAACGAAGGGAGATCCTTATCAACACTAGCATACACAAAATCTTGCATAGATCAATCATTTCATAAACTTGGTAACATCATTAATCACCATAAGGTGCTTGAAAGTTTTTGGTGCCCATCATAACTTTGTCTTCTTCATATTCAAAAGGTGGGCGAAGAAGCCTAACCCAAATATGGGCCACATTAATATCCTCCATCTCTCGCTTAATAAGTTGTTTTCATTTTCTTAAAAATAACCCTAATCTACCTAAAAACCAAGGATCATCTAGTAAGATTCTAACAAAGTCCTAAAAAATCTTTACCCTTGGTTAAGATCTCAAATTAACCTTTTAGTTTTTATTTCCTTTAGGCCTAACTCCTAAAGATATCTATATTTGGCCTAGAACCTAGGAATTTCCTAATAAGTGTGTTTTCCATTGTACTTGAAGATCTATCAACCACCAAGTTAGGTATCATAAGATGGATTCCACCATTCTCTAGGAGGATTCAAGAGGAAGAAGAATATCATCACAAATGTGATTCTTTCCTACAAAAAGACTTTATCTATGATCAATGAATGTCCCTTCTCTCATTGCTTGGAGTAATGGGGACCTTGATGTTGAATAGATTTGCTTGAGAGATTGACACAACCATAAATTTAGGAGAAACATGCACCTTGTCCTTTGTCCAAGAGAAGAGGGTAAACTATTTTCTAGCCACTACTCTTACTTGGCCACTTGAGAAGAGATTATTCTTGCAAGCCAAAATAACAACCTACCGAGATCCTCAAAACCTTTTAATAGTTCATACTAGCAGAGTGTATACCTACAAGGGGACCCTTCCTTAGCCCAGTGAGCCTCTAATATAGAATTGTAAGAATCAAAAACATCATGAAATGGGTCAATCCATTTTTACAATTAGTTACAAGAGGATGCCATTTCATATTTTCCATTGATTTCCACCATATTGAGCTAAGAAAAAACCCCTAGAGATTTATTCCTTCACCTCCAATGAAGCCTCTTTCAAATTGTCTTCATCACCCTTATTCTTTTATGCAACTTCCACTAACCAATTGGAAAAGCACAAACTCTTGCTTCTAGACATCTTGGTGTGAGGGCGCTTATTTGAAAAGCCTCCTCTAATGGTTTTCCTCCTCTTCCCACTTATCATTTCCTCTCCAACTTAGTTACTTTATCATTTTCATCAACAAAATCTAGGTAATTATGACATTGTATTATCTTTGACTTTATCTTTGTTGATTTAACAATTTTATTTGTAAAGAATAATTAAAATCTACTAGTAATTTCTTTAATAATAATGTTTAATCTCACAAGGAATTTAGGTAAAGTAATATCTCCATACTTTGTGGTAAAATTATTATTGCACTCATCATGTGAACATGTTCTTAGAGGCGACTTGAGATTCCTAAAGTCAAAATGTCATTATTCAACTTCAAAATCATTTGTGGAACATCTAATTCAAAACTTTAGATAAATGATTGACATGGTTTTAATATGGAATTAAAACTTCCATTATAATCCCCTATCTCATTGAGTTGGTTATTTTCATGTGGTTCAACTCCAAGTTGGATATTATAGTCTCTTTTGTCCTCATTGGTGCCACTACTACATGTGAAAATCACATTTAAAGCAAGTGTTGTTGTCTCCTTCAATTGTGTTTATTTTGAAAAGTGAAGAGAGGTTTCAATATCATTTTGTGGACTAGGTATGGTTGCACATCTATCAATATTAGGGGGACTTTTAATAGACCCAACCTCCTTTGTAGGCATTTTTGCAAGGTCACAAGTTGACATGTCATTTGAGAATATGATACATTCTTTGTCATGGATTTGTAGTCATCTAGGATATAGATTCAAACATGCTCAACTTACCTTATTTTGGATTTCCTTATACCAACTAGATTCTTGATTTCATTAGCAAAATTATCATCATAATCAAATAATAAGTTTTTATACTTTTATTATCAAAGGGAGAAGTATTTGAATGCATATCATAAGGGGAGATAGAAACACTTGGTGGCCAAAGAGTTGAATATTGATTAAACTTTTAGGAAGCATGGTCTTGATGGGATAAAATATTGGTTTTATCTTTGCACATTTGATGGGTAAATTTGCATGGACTCTTTTTTGTAATTCCCAAAATTTAAGATTGCTTGTGGCTATAAGTTTTTATTATATTTATAAATAACTTGGTTTTGTTAAATAATAGAGTAACTTGTTTGATTTGAAATAATTTCTAGTAGTAAATAATATGTCATTAATTAGATGTTGTAGTTAATTGAGTTAGGACTCAATGAGTGTGACTAGGTATAATGAATAATTGGTATTTTGTTAGAAGGTATCTTGTTTCTCATTGCACTATACCATAACCCATTTTCTCAAGATTGAGGGTCTTTTTCCAAGAATCTTCCTATGTATCCTCACTTATTCTAAATCACTTTATATTTCCTATTGAATATAATACAAATTATTCTTGCAATTTTAGATTTTTTTTCCTGCTTTCCTTAGTAATTTGTATATACATGGCTTCACAACCAAATTTCACAATTAGGAAGAATGAGAGACATAAAATAGAATAATAGTTAATTGAGAGGCCGTTGTGAAATTTGTTACTTCTTTAATGGTTAGAAGAGTATAAAGACCAAAATGTTTCCAAGATGGTCATCCAACAAGAGTTCCTAAAGAAATGTATTTTTTAATGAGAGCTTTATAAGATTTTTTCCCTTTTAGATGTTTGATAATTTATTGAACACATAAGCAATACTTTACCAATATATTGAAAGAAGACCCAAGTCACCAAGAACATTAAGGAGACAATAGATCTCCTAATCAATGTGATGAAGCCTTTAGTCCTGTTAGCAAAAGCCCATACAAAATCTCATAAGAGCTTCTCAACTTTACAATAGGAAGCCTTAGAAGGGATTCAATATTAATACACATGGGTTGTAGCTAAAATTTTAGAGCACACTTGGAATACGCTAGCCAAAGAGATAGGCTTAGTTTTCTAATAATAGTTTTTTACCAAATTTAGTAATGACAACTTGTGATGTAAGAGCATCTGGGTCTACAGGTGATCCTACATCGCCCAAAAAATATGATTTTCTTTTCATGTTTAATTTTTACATTTTGGTGTGGGTTGGAGCATCAAGAGCATCTTGTGGAGTGTTTGAAGGATAAAATCTTCAATTGCAAATATTTGGATTTCCATTTTAGAAATCATAGGCAAACATTGTGTTTAATGTGATTTTAAAATTATTGTATTTTTAATGCTTGAATGGTTTAAAGGTGTCCATTGGCAAGCTAGAGGGAATTTGAAAATAAGAATTAATATTAATTTTATCAATTTTTTTACCTATTCAATTTTTCATAAGGCAAGTGACCTTTGACATTCCATTCTTGACTTATTTGGTGCTTAAAATAGAGGGAAAATATAGTGTTATTTGAAAAAAATAATAAATGACTCTTCAATTACCAGAGAAATATGACTTGGTTTTATATTTTAGTCATTTTTTACAAAGGAATCTATAGCAGAAAGGAATTTGATAAGGTGAAGCAACATTAACAACACATTTTGTAAGCAAAACTATGTCTTTATTTCATTCTTTGTGAAGAAATTTTAGTGGTCAAGTTGAGGAAAATGAAAGTGAAGATTTGGGTGCCACTTTTTGGTGCTTGAAATGGGTGTAAGACTATATAAAATAAAACCTTTAATGGTGTAAAAAGACATCAATCAACAAAAAAAAAGGTTAGAGAAAAAACTTCCAAGTTTCTCTTAAGAGTTGCATAAGAAAGAGTACAAAAAAATAGCTTGTGAAGAGAAGTGGAACAAAAGAAGAGAAAATGGATTTTGTAGGTCTATTCTAGGTGTTCAAGGTAGTCATGAGATTTGCATAATAAAAATAAAAATTAGGTTTCAAAATATGAGCACTTGAAGACAAGAAGGTTTGAAGATATGAGGATTTGAAGAATCCTAAACAAGATGTGTCTGAAAGAAAGCTCGTAACATTTTTTGAATTTTATTCAATGTTGAATCCTCCATATATGTAATTAATCTTGAGAAATGTTTATGTATGAATGTGTTTGAGCATTGAAATTTCATATTTTTTTTCCATTTTATATGTTATTATGGATTGGATGCATGTTAAGGTTGAAGGATTGGGTAGTTTGATAAGACCCCTCAAACTCATTTGCATCAAATGGTATCAAAGCAGGGGATCTTAAGAGTGCAAGGTATGCACTAGGACCTGTAGGTAGAGTAGAGGATAGAAGGTGGTAAAGGAGAGCTCGTGTCAGGATTGTTGCAGGTAGAGAGAAGCCTTGACCAATCAAGAGCTAGGGAGGCACAAAAAGAAGTATGATTGCAAATTGTAGAGCATGAGGTGAGAGTTGTGAAATATTGTAACAGATGAGATGGATATTATGGAGGAAGAATCTTATGATATGGGATGGATGGAGGTAGTATGAAAAGAGGAATATTTTGGTAATGATGGCCAATATAAATGCAAGATTGAGTAGATTGGAAATTTGGTAGCATGATAAGGATATCAAGAGTGAAGAGGTTCTAGCGAAGACATGGCATGAGAAGACATGGAGAAATAAGAAGAAAAGAATGAAAAAGAGGATGCAAGTGTAGAAATGATGATAGTAGAAGAGAATGCAGATGAGATGTAAAGGATGTGATTGCAATGATGGAGTGTGAAAAGATCACAAATGGTGAAGACAAGGATGAATTAATGTTGCAAATTTTGGGGATAGAACAAGAGTGATTTGGTAAGCTTGCTCATGGAGAAAATAAGATGAATATTGTAACAAAAAAAGGAGGTAATCTATGAGCATGTTGATTTCATTTGTGATTATTCTTCCATGGTGAGAGTAGAAGAGGATGTTGTTGTATAAGATAAAGTTGCAATTGTAGACTTGTGTATAGATGTTGCATGTTTGTGTGTAGAAATTGGTGGAGGTAGTCGCTTTAAGATGGGTTGGATCCCATGGAGGAGAGGGGAGTAGGGAGTGGAACAACAGAAAAAGTAGGACTTTTCCTTGATTGATTTGGGAATAGTTAATGATAAATTGGACATGATATTTCCTTGATCTATTGTTGTGAGGTGTTTTACACATCCACATTAGGTCTTGGGTCCTTGAAAATTAAATAAAATTCATTTATTTATGTCTTGCAAAGGTGTTGTGAAGTGTTATGATATTGCCTTGATCTATTGTTGTGAGGTGTTTTACACATCCACATTAGGTCTTGGGTCCTTGAAAATTAAATAAAATGCATTTATTCATGTCTTGCAAAGGTGTTGTGAAGTGTTGTACAACATACTTTCACCCTTTTCTACGACATTTTTAATCAAACAAGGCTAATAAACCTCTTGTCATGCTTTGATTTAGGCCTAGCAAGGGTGTTGTAAAGTGTTGTAAGCCACTTTTACACTTTTCAAGAACTTTATTAAGTATTTGAATATACTTTTAACTAAAATGTGCTTAATTAATACCTTATTTTGAGTGTTGTAAAGTGTTGTAACACACTTTCACACACGCCTAAGATTTTATTTAATAATTGGGATTTATTATGCTTTAATTGGCCCCATATTGCATCCACAAGCCTTATTTTGAGTATTTTCAAGGTAAATCCAAACAAAAAGTATTTAAAACATAAAAATCCTAAAAACCCACTTCAAATTCCTAAGGTGGGACTAATTTTCCAAGTTGGGTGAATTAGTCCCCTTAGGTGGGACCCATTTTACCAGGGTAGCGAATTAGTCTCATTTAGCTCAAAATTTAAATTTAATTCAAAATCTGATGGGATTTTGGCCTCCTAGATCCAATGTTGGCTTGTAGTGTTGTAATTTTGAGAATTCTTGCATAATTGAGTATAAATACAAGGTTGATTCACTCATTTTCACCTAATATTTTGTGAGAGCATTCATAATAGAAAGTTTGAGTTCACAAAAGTATTCAAGATAGTTTATAAGATCATTTCCAAGGCATTCAAGGGTAGATTTCTTCATCAATTGTTGCAGTAATTCAAGATCCATCATCATGTCAAGCATGCTATTGAGCTAGTGTTGTGATGTAGCATTGAAGATCCAAGACCTAGCATTGTTCCATTCTTATTGTCAAAGATCAAGATCTACATCTTTCATGGCCATTTCATTTTGAGTTGCATATTTTCAAGATATCATCATTCAAGGTATCATTGTTGATGTTTCATATCCCATGTTTCATGTTTCATGTCCTTGTTTCATTGTTTCATCATTTGGTGTAATTACCTATAAGGGGTTTGACCAAGGCAAACCCCCATTCCCTTGCAATCAACAATTTTTCTCTCTTTCCTTGTGTGATTGCAAATCTAGGTACTTTGAAGGCTTGGAGATCATTGAAGATTAGGTTACAATCTTGTTGGAGTTGTCTCCCCATTTTCAAGGTCAAAATCTTCACTAAAAGGTCATCTATAGCCCCAAAATTAGAGTTTCGGATCCATAAATCAGTCAGAAAGAGCAAAGTAGGTTGAGAGGAACAAAATCCAATTCTAAACTTCCAAAAATGTAGAAGTGGACTAATTTTCCAAGAGTGGAAAATGAGTCACACTATAGGATTTTTTTAGAGATCTTTGCAAATTTGGATACCCATTTGGCTAAAACTTGATCCTTTGTAGAGACCCAGATCTATGACTAATTTTCCAAGAATTCTGAATGAGTCCCACTAGGCTACAAAATCATGTTTTTTTAGGATTTCAGAGCTCCATTCTATCTCCAACAAGTTTCCAAGTGTACACTTGCAATTTACATATCTCTATTTGGTTTCATTTGCATTTCTAGGTCATTTAAATCAAGTTTCCATTCAACTAGGGTTTTGTTTTACAACTTGCATTGCATTGTCTTTTCATTTGAGAGTGTTTTAGTGAAAGAGAATACAACCTTGGACATTGCTAACAATCATATTTGTTCTTCTCCGAATATCTCTCCTATTGGCGAAGATATTTTTGTGCTAGAAGAACCAATCAATGAGAGTTTTGAGAATCCTAGTTGTTTCTCTCCTCTTACATGTCTTAGTGGAAAAGACATTGATGAACAAGACAACACAACCATAGGTAATCATGACAATAACATTTGTTCTTTTCCTAGTATCTCTCTTGATAGTGACAAAAATACTTTGATATTAGAAAACACAATCAGTAAAGGTCATTAGAATCTTAGTTGTCCCCCTTCACCTAGGGAAACCCTTATTGAGACAATTCAACCATTGATCATTCCACTACTTGCAATGAAGTCATTTTAGAAGAACCAACATTTGAATATTTCATGAACATTTAGTTTGTGGTTCTCCTAACAACTCTCCTCAAGTGGGTAGGGAGGATATCATGGTGCAAGAAAATGTGAACATTGACACATGTAATGAGGCTTCCTGAGGTGAAGTGACATTATACTCCTCTTCTTTAAGAGAGCATTCCAATAAACACAATCTTGTTGAGGTTATGACAACACAAATTGGATCTCATTTAATTAGTGAGCTTCCTATGTCACCTCCCATTAGTGAATCACATAAGAAAATGAGAGATTTCTTGAAATCTACAATGCAATCTAACAATGTTTTGTAGCAACCAAGATATAACACAGTTGCTCAAACATGTATACAACCACAAACTACTCCCATTTCATTACCATCACCTCAACATATTTTTCATAGTGCTCCTCGTTCACCTTTTCATAATATAGTTGAAGATCTTTAAAAGACTCACGCTAACATATCTATATGGTAATTCATTCAAATATCACCTACATACAAGTTCCTATTTCAATAAATATTACAAATAAAGTGGGAGGAGATCTAATATTCTATGAAATTTAATAATGTAACATTGTCTTTTCATCCCACACAAATCACACATTCATAAATCACATTCCCTAAACATGAATTACCCTCACTTGAGATGCAAAATAAAGACTGAAGACTTGATGATAAAAGTGATCATTAATGAAACTGTAGTTAGGCACACTCTCATAGACAATGGAACATAAATTAATATTTGTAGCATAGACATCCTAAACAAAATTTTCATGGACAAAAGGCTCATTCAACTTAATGATTTTCATATTCGTGGCTTTGAAAATGTTCATAGGCAACCACTAGGGATGATCACATTACCTATTGAGGTTAGACCTGTAGTGTTGCCTACCCCTATCCATATCATGTTATGACCCCTTCCATACCATCTTCTCCTAGGGAGGCCATGGATCCATGCTATGAAAGGTGTCCCATCTACTCTCCACCATACAATGAAATTTGAGCACAATAACAAGATATACATGGTTGACATAGATGAATGAAGCTATGAATCATATGTTCACAACATTTCCAATACTTTCATTCCAAAATCAAAACTTGAACCTATATAAATCGATCCTAATCCTTCACCTACAACAAAACTCTTTAGTGATAATTGAGGGTCATTAGATTTTATGATTCCTTTCCATAAGGAAACCATGATCTCACCCTCATGATCCAAAGATTCATATACAAGTGGTTCATTTTTAGATACAAGTTCTAGTAGAGATTGAGGTTTCACTCCTTTTACGGGAGAGTGCGAAACCTCACAATCTAAACCAAAAAAACCTTGTGTTTCATTCTCTCAACTTAGTTCTACATAATTACCCCATGGTGGTGATGGGGTCTATATAACTCTCATCCCTCATGAAGGAATGACACATAATTTTAAAAAGGATTTGTGTTCTCATGAAGAAGTCGATCCTTCTCAGAAGCATAAACCCTCTTCATCTGACTTGGAAGATTTTATGGTATCAGATACAATCTCCCTCCTTCACATGGATACAATGAACACACAAAGCAAATTGACATATCATACTCTTTCAAGAAAGATCTAGGTTTACCACCTTTATCTCCCTTCTCATCTAAAGCCTTATCATTTAATGTTTGAATGACATCTTGCACAACTAAAGGAACACCTGCTACTATTTATCAAGAAAATATCTTGTTGAGACTCCTCCAAGATTTCTTGATATTTGTCCCTCCAAAAACTCAAAAGAAATTTTACTACAAGACTTCATTCTATGCATATCATAGAGTTTATGGTCATTCTACTAATGAATGTAAGGCTTTAAACAACAAAATTCAACATCTCAAGGAATGTGGTGCTCTTCCTTGTGTTGAAGCACCTAATTCTTCTAATTGATACTTATTTTCATCTTATTCGGCTCACCCTTGTCATGCACTAAGTGGGGGCAAGGGGTCAGTTAGCCTTGTCCTCGTTTGTCCCTTATCGTTGTCTCTTTTGGCTAGTCATTAACCTTTCATGTACAAATAAGAGCAAGCTTTGGATGTGGATGAGATTCCTTAAGTTGACTCACATGTGACATACTCATTCATGATGTAGTTCGATTTAAAAACATATGACTTGGCATACAACTTTCTGAATGAGCTCTCATGTCTTCTTCTACTTTAAAGAAATTTCTCATAGTAATGGTGTTAGCAACCGCTTTAAATTGGGGGCATACATCGACACTCATGTTTCGTTGTGTGATTTTCTTTCTTCTTGTGATGTGTCCTTTTTTTGGTGGTGTCATTGGGGTTGATTCCCTCCAAGAGCATGATACTTCTTTGACTCATCCTCTCTTGGAGACATTAAGCACAATGTTCCCTAAGAAGAGACCTGGCATGAACCAAGAAAATCCCTTTAAACATACCTTACACTATTTTGCATTTACAAAAAATATTATATTGCCACCTTGCATAACACAACTTGCATGCTTGTGGAGCCATCTTGTTTGTTCATGAGTTCCAAGCATATAAAACTTTGCTTGCCTCATGAAGCTCGAAGTTCATTTTTGTGTGGCACCTTATTAAAGTTATCAAGAGGTATAACTTTGGTATGGTTTGAGCAGGAAGCCCAATCTGAGGCATGAATTTCCCTATAGCCACTTGTGTGTGAGTGTGAGTGCATACCAGCTAGGTGTGTATGTGTTTCACCTCTTTGGATTACTCACCCCATGAACGACCTGAAGTTCTATGGTCCCATAGTGAGCATATTGTGGATTACTCACCCTAGGGATGACCTAATGTTTCATGGCTCTAGAGTGAGCACATTTTAATCAAAGTACCTATTTTGTTCTTTTGTTTCTTTATGTCTTTAACATTAAATAATTGTGTATCTTGATGATGAATATTTTACAGGTGTGTATGTCCTTTTGTTGGTTTCACTTAGGATCTTGGATCCTAGGGGATTGGCCACCTCCTTTGATCCTTTCCATCATTTGGCATCCTCATTGGTATGATTGGACCCCTCTTGAATGTCTACTTTAGTGTGAGTTTGAAGCAAGTTCATCCTCTCACTAAAGTGGGGGCTAAATGGAACAAATGAAAATGGAACCCTTCTACTTTTTCTAGCTTGTTAGGGCCCTCCTTGTGATTTTGGGTTAATGTTTCCTTGATTTAGTGTTGTACTGTAATTAACACATTCACATTAAATCTTGGGCCCTTGTGAACTAATGGTTTTTTAATGGTACCTTACTCAAGTGTTGTAAAGTGTTGTAACTCATTTTCACACTTTTCTAAGGTCTTGTTAATGTATTTCACTTAAATAACTTATTTTTATCATTAATCTTGCCTTATGTAAAAGTGTTGTAAAGTGTTGTAACACACTTTCACACTTTTCTATTCTTATCATCAATAATCGGGCTTTCTTATGCTTTAATTGGCCCCAAATTACATCCACAAGCCTTATTTTGAGTATTTTAATCAAGGTAAATCTAAAAAAAAAGCATTTAAAACATCAAAATTCTGAGAACCCACCTCAAATTCGTAAGGTAGGACTAATTCGCCAAGCTGAGCGAATTAGTCCCATTTAGCTTAAAATTCAAATTTAATTTAAATCTTTAGTATGATTTTGGCCTCCTAGATCTAATGTCAACTTGTAGTGTTGCAATTTTGAAATTTATTACATAATTAAGTATAAATACAAGGTTCATTCACTCATTTTCACCTAAATTTTGTGAGAGCATTCATAATAGAAATTTGAGTTCACAAGAGCATTCAAGTATTCACAAGGGCATTCAAGGGCATAATTCTTCATCAATTGTTGTAGCAATTCAAGATCCATCATCATGTCAAGCATATCAAGCATCAAGCATGTTAGTGAGCTAGTGTTGTGATGTAGCATTGAAGATCCAAGATCAAGCATTATTCTATACATCTTGTCAAAGATCAAGATCTACATCCTTGTAAGGAAAATTAGATGTGGAAAACAATTCTCCTAACGTCAATACCTCGGGAAAGAGTGCAGAAGTATTTTTAAATTTTTCAATTACAGTCCAATTAAGATACACTATGAGACAAATTTCAGAAATAGAGTATTTAGACAAACACACATGAACACCAGATATACGTGGGAAAACTCTTACGGGAGAAAAACCCACCACACCAAGAGAAATCACTTTGTATTACAGTAATCAAAATTACATACAATTCCAGACTTATCTTTTTGGTGTCACTATATAGCAGTATTCATCACGAACCTTCTTCGAACAGAAAACATCCAAGTTACAGCCTTTACAAATTTTAAATCCTTCACTAATACAGTTTGAATTCTTCACACTTCACTATTGATTGAACTACTATCCAACCCCCAAGCGTCTGCAACTTCCAACTATATCCATGGTGTTCCCTATCTATCGAGCTCCCTCATAGAACTGTCGCAACGAATAGACTCCCAACGGTTCCAATTCGACTCTTTTGATTTGTCCACAAGATGCCACATCGAAGGTCATACTCGGTCAACAAAGTTCGCAATGTACTGGCATCTCGGTGAGACACTAACTATGTCTCACCGATGCCACATTGACCTCATATTGATGTCGCCAAGAGTCTCTGAGGTCGCCAAGATGTTATATCAAGCTCCAACAGTACACCGAGTCACCAAATAGACACCCTAACTTATCGCTTTCGCCAGAAGGTCATAGCGAATCACTAAGGTTACACCGAAGACATAAGTCATATCGAGCTTCAAGAGATAGTTGGCAAGACTCACATCTATCGCCAAGAGTTCATACCGATCTCCATATGTTTCACCGATGACCAACTGTCACCAAGAGCTACCCCGATAGCCATTGGCTATCGGCAAGACATTCGCCATCGCTAAGAGGTTTCTCTGATAGCTTTAAGTTATACCGAAGGCTTCCAACACAATGAGCTATCGGCGAGACATTTAACTCTCGCTAAGACTTCTCACCGAGCCTGCCGAGTCACTCCAATGAACTACCTTTGAGTCTCTGCTAGTAAGACATTTGTATATCACCCAGACTTCATAGCAAATTCTTAGTGTTACACCGATAACTCCCAAGTGTGTCCCTATAGATATGACATTCTCTATTCATTAAGACATCTTCCCGAACCATAAGAGTTACCTCGAAGACATCAATACATATGCTGTCGGCAAGAGATCAACACTTCACTGAGACATCTTAGCGAGAACCTTTAGCTTCACCGAAGATCACAGTAGCCAAGAGTCTCATCGATGCACGATTGAATGGCCTGTTGGCTAGAGGTCTCTCGATCATTTTGATGTCATAGCGAATACATCATGCTACAGTGATAGACACCACAGTGCAACCTTTTGGCAAGACAATGGCAAGGTCATAGCGACCTGTTCAGAAATGAATAAAGAAAGCTGCTAGTCAGCTAGACATGGAACCTGTCACACCAACTTGGCACTCATGGAGGGTTCATCCTGTAATGTTTGAGGCACATATTTTTAACAATCTCCCACTTGACGAAGATCATACAGGCACCTCCAGAGCATAAATAATTCTTACTAAAAATCATGGGCACTAAGGCCCATTGAACTGGCACACCACCTGAACTTGTTTGTGCTCACTGGCTTTGTCAATGCATCTGCAACATTCTCCAGAGTATCAACCTTTTCCAAATTGACCTTTCCATCCTCAACCATATCTCGTACAAAGTGGTACTGTACATCAATATGTTTCGTCCTGGCATGGAAAGTTGGATTCTTTGCTAGAAAAATGGCACTCTGACTGTCACATAAAATTGTTATTTCCCCTACATCAAAACCAATGTTAGAACATAAACATTTCAACCATATAGCTTCTTTACAAGCATGAGTAGCTGCCATGTATTCAACCTCTGTAGTGGACAAAATGACTACAGCCTACCGCTTGCTCATTCAACTCACTACACCACCATTTAACATGAAAACGTATCCACTAGTGGATCTTCTATTGTCAATGTCCCCTGCCCAATCAGAATCTACATATCCATGAATGCTGAGAGTCCTCTGTGATTCAACTGAATTCCCATGGTAACATAATGAAAAATCTGAAGTTCCCTTCAAATACCTAAACACCCTCTTCACAGCATCCCAATGTATTCTACGGATTAGCCATAAATCGACTAAGTACTCCCACTGCTTGGGCAATGTCTGGTCTTGTACAGACCATTGCATACATGAGACTACCTACAACACTAGCATAGGGCACACTAGTCATGTCCTCCATCTCAGTAGGAGATTTTGGACAGTCCTCAATAGATAGCTTCTTTCCCTGCATGACTGGAACAACTAACTGTTTGCAATCATTCATACAAAATCTCTCTAGAATAGTCTTTATATACTTACTCTGACTCAGCCAAAGCTTTCTATTCTTCCTATCCCTGGTTATCTCCATCCCAAAATATACCTTGCTGCACCAAGATCCTTCATTTCAAACTTAGCAGACAACTAAGACTTAAGATCAGAAATCATTAGCTTGCTATTTCCAATGAACAACATATCATCAACATAAAGAGCAATAACAAGCACTTGATCACTTTTAGCTTTATAGTATACACAGTGATCAGATTTTGATCTCACAAAGCCTAAAGATAATACATAGGTATCAAATTTTGGTACCACATTCTAGGTGACTGCTTTAACCCATACAAAGACTTCTTTAATTTGCATACCAATTTTTTTTTTACCTTTCTCAACAAAGTGCTCAAGGGACATATAGATTTCTTCTTCAAGATCACCATGAAGAAATGTTGTCTTCACATCCATCTGTTCAACCTCTAACATAAGCTCCAAGTGACAATAGAAATCTAATGAACATCAGCTTTGCTACTGAGAAAAGATTTCCCCATAGTCAATTCCCTCTACCTGGGAATAACCCTTTGCAACCAGTCGTGCTTTGTATTTTTCTACACTGCCATCCAGACCAATCTTTTTCTTAAATACCCATTTATAGCCCACAGGTTTTCTGCCTTTAGGCAAGGGCACCAGACTCCAGGTTTCATTTTTATCTAATGACGCCATTTCTTCCTTCATGGCTTCCAACCAAGAATCAGAATCAGACATTTTAATTGCCTCCTTTACAGTCCTAGGCTCATCAGTGCTAGAAATCAAGGCATAGGCACAAGTAGAATCAATTAATGAGAACCCATACCTATCTAGTTGTTTCCTTTCTCAGGTTGACCTCCTCACTAGTTGAGGCTGAGGTTCATCTTCTTGAGCTTTTAGAAGCTGCTTGAGCTCTCCTCAATTTCAGGTACATTTTGAATCTTCAATTCCTCTTTCTCTGGTGTAGGAGGAATTGTTGCTACATCCTTACTATTTTCTGACTTTGTCTTTGATTGTAGATCCAAGGTGGAAGGTTTCAACTCATGAAATATTACGCTTCTGCTGTATACAACCTTCTCTATAACAGGATTCCAAAGCTTGTATCCTTTAATGTTAGCACTATAGCCAATAAAAATACACTTGACAACTTGCTCTCCAACTTAGATATTTTTACATCTGACACATGTGCATATGCCTCACAGCCAAAGACTCGTATATGTCTAAGAGAGGGCTTCTTACTAGACCACGCTTCCAAAGGTGTCTTATCAACAAGAGGAGAGTTTGGAGACCAATTAACTAAGTAAAATGCAGTAGCAGTAGCTTTAGCCCAGAACTTCTCCTCCAAACCAACACTACTAAGCATACTTCATGCTCTCTCCATCACTGTCCTATTGAACCTTTCTGCAACTCCATTCTACTATGGAGTATAAGGTGTAGTCTTGTGTCTTTTTATTCCATGGTCTTTACAGTATCTTTCAAATTCGTCAGAACATAATTCACCGCCATTATCAGTCCTTAAGCATTTTATTGTTTTACCAGTCTGATTTTCAACAAGATTTTTAAACTCCTTAAATCTACTGAACACTTCTGATTTACTTTTCAAAAAATATATAAATGCTCTTTTTGAATAATCATCAATGAACGACACATAGTATCTTGATTTAGACAAAGAAGGAACATCTACCAGACCAAACACATCCAAATGAATATAGTCTAACAAATCAAAAGATTTATGAGGGTTGTCATAAAATAAAACACAGTGCTGCTTTCCATATATACAGTGTTCACAGAATTCAAATTCCAAATCACAATCTTCAAGCCCCTTAACCAGGTTTTTGTTCTTCAAGTTTTTTAAACCTTTTTCTCCTATGTGGCCTAACCTATGATGCCAAAGCATAGTCTTCTCTGCAAGAAGTTTTACTTCCATAGAGTTTACATAATTAGGAACAATTCCCTCTTTATCTCCATGAGCAGCTTTCAGTGACTTCAAAGAGACACTATTACATTGAACAACTTGTACAGGGTACCAATTCGAGCACCTCTAGCCAGCACCATTGAACCTCTAGTCATCTTACAACCACTTCCCGAGAACAAGACTTGTACTCTGATATCATTTAGCTTACTGACAGAAAGTAAATTCTGAGCCATACCTGGTATGTGCATAACATCATTGACCCCATTTATTCTGCCATCAGGGAATTGGATTCTGACTCTTCCATGGCCAACAATTTCCAAGGTTGAATCACTCGCAAAGTACACCTTTCCACCATCGTATTATTCATACTTTGTAAACCATTCTCTGTGAGATGTCATGTGGAACGATGCTCCAGAATCGATCAACTAGACATAATTTGATGCCTAAGTAGCCAAGGCTGCAATGAAGGCATCACCATCACTATGAGAAGAACCATTATCAGAAGAGCTCTTCTTCTTCTTTTTCTCCTCTTTACAATCCTTACGGACATGACCAGGTTGCCCACAGTTCCAACACTTCACCTTGGACTTCTTGCCAAGGGACTTTGATCTCCCCTCTAATTTTGATTTGGACTTCTTGTCCTTCTTCTTGCCTTTCTCCTTTGACCTTCCTCTGACCACAAGAGCCTCCTTTGCCATCTCAGAAGATTTTCTTCTCATTTCTTCTAACAACAAAGAACCAACAATATCTTCCATTTTGAAACTAGATGTTGTACTCCCAATAGCCATCACTAGATGATCCCATGAGTCTGGCAAAGAACATAACAGAAGCATACAACGATCTTCTTCTTCAATCTTTACACCAACAGATGTTAATTGTGTGAGCAGCATGTTAAATGCATTCAAATGATCAGCTACAGACCCTCCTTCTTGCATTCTCAAAGAGTAAAGCTTCTTTCTCAGGAACAGCTTATTCACCAAGGATTTCCCCTGATAAATGGATGCAGTCTTTTCCACAAGAGAGAGGCAATCTTCTCTTCATGCACATTGAGAAGAACTGAGTCTGCCAAATAGATCCTTATCAGCCCCTTTGTTTTTCTATCTACAAGGTCCCATTCCTCTTGATTCATGCCTGTAGGTTTAGTTCCAGACACAACAAACCAAAGGTCTTGATCTACTAAGAGATCCTCCATCTTGAGTTTCCACAATTCAAAGTTACTGCCATTGAATTTCTCTATTTCAATCTTCCTAGATGAACTAGACGTCTTAATCTGTAAATAGAAGAAACAATCTCTACAAGACTCCCATTGAAAAATATTGACACAAAAAACCCAATATACGCCCAAGGATAACACAAATGGCTAGGCTTTGTACCACTTGTAAGGAAAATTAGATGCAAAAAATAATTCTCCTAATGTCAATACCTTAGGAAAGAGTGCAGAAGTATTTTTAAATTTTTCAATTACAGTCCAATTAAGATACACTATGAGATAGATTTCAAAAACAGAGTATTTAGACAAACACACATGAACACCAGATATACGTGGGAAAACCCTTACAGGAGAAAAACCCACCACACCAAGATAAATCACTTTGTATTACAATAATAAAAATTACATACAATTCCAAACTTATCTTTCTGGTGTCACTATACCACAGTATTCATCACGAACCTTCTTCGCACATCCAAGTTACAACCTTTGCTGATTTTAAATCCTTCACTAATACAGTTTGAATTCTTCACACTTCACTATTGATTGAACTACTATCCAACCCCCAAGCGTTTGCAACTTCCAACTATATCCATGGTGTTCCCTATTTGTCAAGCTCCCTCACAGAACCATCGCAATGAATAGACTCCCAATGGTTCCAATTCGGCTCTTTTGATTTGTCCACGAGATGCCACATCGGAGGTCATACTCGGTCAACAAAGTTCACAATGTACTGGCATCTCGGTGAGACACTAACTGTGTCTCACCGATTCCACATTGACCTCATATTGACGTCGCCAAGAGTCTCTGAGGTCGCCAAGATGTTATATCGAGCTCCAACTGATACACCGAGTCACCAAACAGTCTCCCTGACTTATCGCTTTTGCTAGAAGGTCATAGCGAATCACTAAGGTTACACCGAAGACATAAGTCATATCGAGATTCAAGAGACAGTCGACAAGACTCACATCTATCATCGAGAGTTCATACCGATCTCCATATGTTTCACCAATGACCAACTGTCACCAAGAGCTACCCCGATAGCCATTGGCTATCGGCAAGACATTCACCATCGCTAAGAGGTTTCTCTGATAGCGTTAAGTTATACTGAAGGCTTCCAACACAATGAGCTGTCGGCGAGACATTTAACTCTCACTAAGACTTCTCACCGAGCCTGCCGAGTCACTCCGATGAACTACCTTTGAGTCTCTATCGGTAAGACATTTGTATATTGCCTAGACTTCATAACGAAGTCTTAGTGTTACACCGATAACTCCCAAGTGTGTCCCTGTCGGTATGACATTCTTTGTTCATTAAGAAATCTTCCCAAACCATAAGAGTTACCCCAAAGACATCAATACATATGTTGTCGGCAAGAGATCAACACTTTGCTGAGACATCTTAGTGAGAACATTTAGCTTCACTGAAGATCACAATCGCCAAGAGTCTCACCGATGCACGATTGAATGGCCTATCAGCCAGAGGTCTCCCGATCATTCTGATGTCATAGCGAATACATCATGCTACATTGATAGACACCACAGTGCAACCTTTTGGCAAGACAATGGCAAGGTCACAGTGAATTGTTCATAAATGAATAAAGCAAACTGCTAGTCGGCCAGACATGGAACCTGTCACACTGACTTGGCACTCATGGAGGTTTCAACCTATAATGTTTGAGGCACATATTTCCAACAATCCTTCATTTCCCTTTTATGTTGAGTTTCAAATTTACAAGACATCATTCAAGGTACCATTGTTCATGTTTCATGTTCACATTAGGTTCACCAAGATGTAGTCAATTGAAATGGATGCTCCCCACATTTGAGGCATGAACACAAGGATAGGGTTGTTGGATATTGCTGATATGTGGTTGTCATTGATGTCAACACTATTTCCATTAATTTCTTTAAGGCTATATATGTCGAGGACATTGAGAAAAACTATAATAAAATAAGTTGCACGTTGTCGGTGATGCATTGAAGTTTAGTATGGTGGCTAGCTTAGTATATTAATGATAAGAGGTTGTAGATTAAAGGGTTCATTGACAATTATATCTAGTTTATCCACATGAAGTTTCAAAGGTTTGCATGAAGATCTGATTGAATTATGAGTATCTGTGTTCTGACAGTTGTTTTGTTGCATTAATTGGTATTCCTGAAAGAAGATGATGAGATTCTAGTAATTTGAGTTATTGGAGATACTTCTACGGTGATTCATGATGCTTGTGGATGTTACTAGATTGTGATCTATCTATGTTGTTGGTCTGCATTGATCATTGCGCTCGCGATTGGTGATTTTCTTTTGTGAGTTCATGCTTTTCACGATCATGGCCGACAGGGTGATTATAGTGTGTTGTGGATCTTCGAGCCATAATTTTTGAAGGTATTCCATATTTGAGGATGTCATTTTGGGTCCTTACTATGCTTTGGCCGACATTGTTTGGTCTATATTGATGAATTGTTTATTTTTTTTGGCCTATAATTTGTACACATTTCATATTTTTTTGGGTTGACATGCAATTGATGTTATCCGTAGGTGTGCAGATATATATGATCGATTGTTTATACCATTTGATGGAATGGTGATGTGATGTATGCTTTATGCCAAGTAACAAAAATGTTCTAATATTTCGAAGGAAGAAGTAAAGTGTGAAGAAGAGTGAGCAGATGAAAGTATTTATATGCTTAACTGAAACTATAATCAAGGATTAGAAAATGTTATTTTCTCAAGGTCAAAATCTTTCGGATGTAATCTGAATGTGATTGTAAGACAATGAGTCTTTTTTTGGGAAGTAAGCCTTTTTTATTTGAGCAATGTGCTCTAGGCAGTGTGCCTGAATGCATGTGCATTCCCCATTTGTAATACTTTTAACATATCTACTAGAGAGAAGTTGTGAGTTATGCCATCTACACTCTCAAATGGGTAATATCAAAGGTGATATCGGTAAGACTCCTTATGAGCTATGGTTTGGTCATAAGCCTACTATTAGATACTTCAAAATATTTGGGAGTAAATGCTATATCAAAAGAGATGAAGATATAGGAAAGTTTGATGCTAGAAGTGATGAAGGAATCTTTCTTGGTTACTCTACTAAAAGTAAAGCCTACCAGTGCTACAATAAGAGATTGAGGAAAGTAATTGAAAGTGCTAATTTAAAAGTTGATGAAGACACAATTAGACCATATAGAACCTATGGATATGATTTAGATGATCAAAATGATAGTTCAGATAAAGGAAAGAAATTTCACACTCCAATTCAAGTTCAGATCATTTCGGTGAATCTTGAAAATCAAGAGGAAGAAACTAGTGAAAGTGTGGAAGTGAGATCACAAGATCCTAAAGTTCAAGAATATCCTAAGACTCCAAGGTATGTAAGAATAAATCATTCAGAAGATCATATTATAGGTGATAAGAAAAAAGGTGTTCAAACTAGAGAAGAATTGTAGAAGAATACTGTTTGATCTCAAAGATTAATCCTAATAGTGTCAATGAATCATGCAAAGATGAACATTGGGTGGAAGCAATGAAAGAAGAACTACTGCAAATTGAGAAGAATAATACATGGATTCTTGTTCCTAGGTCCCTAAGGAAAAAAATGTAATTGGAACTAAATGGGTCTTTTAGAACAAACTGAATGAGCAAGGTGAAGTTGTTAGAAACAAAGCAAGTCTTGTGTGTAAAGGATATTCTCAGATGGAAAGAATTGACTTTAAAGAAACTTTTGCTCTTGTTGCTAGGATTGAACATGTGAGACTATTTCTTGCTTATGCTGCTTACAAAATATTCAAGGTTTATCAAATGGATGTCAAGTTAGCATTTCTAAATGGTGAATTGGAAGAAGTGTATATTGAGAAACCTGATGAGATTTAATTGACTGATTAGGGAGATATGGTTTGTCAATTGAAGAAAGCATTGAATGGACTTAAGCAAGCCCCAAGAGCATGGTATGCTAGATTGGACAAGTATTTGTTGAAGCTTGTATTTAAGGATACTTTTGAGTATCTCAGAGGGAAGCTAGGGGTGATTACCCCTCCTAATCAAAATTAAGATGCATTGACTTGCATCAGTCTGTGCATTTCATAGTCATATCTTGTGATCCAGATTGATGTTGTGCTGGCTACTACTAAGGGGGAGTAGTCAGATGTTTAGAAATGTGGTTCAGAGCTTGTGTGGAGAAATATAATGTGTACCTTTTTCATTGATTTCAAATGGGGAGAAGATTCATGTGAAAAATTGTGAAAGAGTTAAGGAGAAAAGAGTCAAAATCTAAGGGGGGGAAAGCACTAAGAGAAAGTATCATTGATGATATTTTTCACATCATGTGAACTGCCCTCAATGCCAAAGGGGGAGATTAATGGATGTTGCTGATATATGGTTGTCATTGATGTCAACACTATTGCCATTAATGTCTTTAAGGTTGTATATGTCGAGGATATTGATAAAATTGTAATAAAATAAGTTGCAAGTTGTCGATGATGCGGTGAAGTTTAGTATGGTGGCTAGTTTAGTATATTAATGATAAGAGGTTGCAAATTAAAGGGTTTGTTGACAAGTATATCTAGTTTATCCACATCAAGTTTCAAAGGTTTGCATGAAGATCTAATTGAATTATGAGTATATGTGTTCTGACAACTTTTTTCTGTTGCTTTAGTTGGTGTTCCTAAAAGAAGATGTTGTGATTCTAGTAATTTGAGTTGCCACAAATGCTTCTGTGGTGATTCATGATGCTTTTGGATGTTTCTAGATCATGCTCTATCTGTGTTGTTGGTCTACATTGATCGTTGTTCTTGCTATTGGTGATTTTCTTATGTGAGTTAATGTTTTTCATGATCAACAAGGTGATTGTAGTGTGTTGCGGATCTTTGAGGCATAATTTTTGAAGGTTTTTTGTACCTGAGGATGTTGTTTTGGGTCCTTACTATGCTTTAGCTGACATTGTTTGGTCTGCATTGATAAATTATTTATTGTTTGCACTGACAATTTGTACACATTTCATATTTTTTTGGGTCGACATGCAGTTGATATTATCCTTAGTTGGAGATATATATGATCATTTGTTTATACCATTTGATGGAATGGTGTGTGATGTATGCTATGTGCCAAGTGCGAATAATGTTAGATAATATTTCGAAGGAAAAAGTAAAGTGTGAAGAAGAGTGAGCAGATGAAAGTGCTTATGTGCTTAACTGGAACTATAATCAGGCATTGGAAGATGCTAGTTTCTCAAGTTCAAAATATTTTGGATGTAATTTGAATGTGACTGTAAGATAGTGAGTCTTTTATTTGGGTAGTAAGCCTTTTGTATTTGAGTAGTATGCTCTAGGTAGTGTGCTTGAATGCATGTGCATTCCCCATTTGTAATCATTTTAATAGGTTGTAATCTTGTGGACTAACCTCCACTGTGGTTTTTCCCCTATAGAGTTTCCACATAAATATGTTAGTGTTATGTGTGTTTTTGATGTGGTGATGGTTTATGCTTTCATGTTTATTTATTATATTTGAGAATAATTTTAATGTATAATTACTATGAAAACTAATTCACCCTCCCCCCCTCTCAATTGTCTATTCTTGTGTTGCCAACAAGGGTTCCTATTTCAAAATTGCCACATTCAAGGACACCTTAGAGATCTCAATCCAATGATTAGTGGAGAGAGAGATTTGACAATAAGGTATCCTAGGACATGAATTTAGATTAGAAGAGGGGTTCACCACAAAGTTTAGACTTGGAAAGACAATGTAGTGAAGGATGGAATGCAAGATGTAAAACATAACTCTAATTTGATGAAATGTTTTAATGAATGACCTAGAAATGAAAACAAAACAAAATAGAAAGTTGTGAAACAAAAAGTGTGCACTTGGAAACTTGCTGGAGATTGAATGGGGTTCTGAAATCTTGAAAATGTTGATTTTAGGCCTAGTGGGACAAATTCACTATTTTTGGCAAATTAGTCCCAGTTATGGAAAACTATACTAAAGCAAGTTTCGACCAAATGGGTATCAAAATTTGCAAAGATCTCTGAAAAAATTCTATAGTGGAACTCATTCAACAATAGTGGTGAACTAGTCCACTTATACTTTTTTGGAAGTCCTGAATTGGACTATGTTCCTCTTGGTCTTCTCTGCTCTTTCCAATTGATTTCCAGATTTGAAGCTCCAATTTTGGGGCTATAGATGACCTTTTGGTGAAGATTATGACCTTGTAAATGGGGAGACAACTCCAACAAGCTTATAACCTAATCTTCAATGATTCTTCAAGCTCCAAGATACCTAGATCTACAATCACACATACAAAGAGAATAAAACTTGTTGATTGTTAGGAATGGGGTTTTTCCTTGGTCAAATCCCTTTTACGTAATTAAACCAAATGAGGAAATAATGGAAGATGAACATGAAAAATGCAACATAGAACATGAAACATGAACAATGGTACGTTGAATGACATCTTGTAAATCTGTAACTCAACATAAAAGGACTATGAAGGATCTAGATCTTGAGCTTTGACAAGATGTATAGAACAATGCTTAATCTTGGATCTTTAATGCTACATCACAACACTAGCTCATTAACATGTTTGATGCTTGATATGCTTGACATGATGATGGATCTTGAATTGTTGCAACAATTAATGAAATTTTTTCCCTTGAATGCCCTTGTGAATACTATAATGCTCTTGTGAACTCAATTTTCTATTATGAATGCTCTCACAAAAGTATTAGGTTAAAATGAGTGAATGAACCTTGTATTTATACTTAATTATGCAATAAATCCTAAAATTACAACACTACAAGCCAACATTAGATCTAGAAAGCCAAAATCTTGCTAAAGATTTAAATTAAATTTGAATTTTAAGCTAAATGGGACTAATTCGCTACCCTGGGTGAATTGGTCCCACCTAAGGGGACTAATTCACCCAACTTGGGGAATTAGTCCCGCCTTAGGAATTTAAGGTGGGTTTTTAGAATTTTAATGTTTTAAATGCTTTTTGTCTGGATTTACCTTGAAAATACTAAAAATAAGGCTTGTGGATACAATTTGGGGCCAATTAAAGCATAAGAAAGCTCGATTATTGATGATAAGCCTAGAAAAAGTGAATTCTTTGAAAGAATCCACCTCAACCACTAAGGTCAAAGAAACAAATTATACAAAAAACTTTGATGACACTAACTATCAACAACCATTGAATCCTAAAGAAATGAAAAAAATTATGGAAGAGGTTATGAGCTTATGAAACAACTTGGATATAGTGGAAAAGGATGTGGTGCTAGAGAATAAGGTATGTATGTGTCCCTATAGAGCCTAACACGCAAGAAATGACTCATGGTCTTGGTTATTGTGCTTTCATAGAAATCAACCCATCAAACAAGCCTTCTATCAACATCAACACTCTCATAAAACACCCTTCTAAGCTGACTTTAACAGTAGTATATCCTAAACTGATAGACACTAATGGTCTTGATTATTATCATTTGCAAGAAATAAAGAAATCTTTGCTTAATGCTAATGTCATCTTGCAAAACACTATTGATTTGAATTCACTAGATTTTACAACTTGTTGTAAAAGAGAACAAAATCTCGCAATCTGAAGAATCTTGTGTAAGTATGACACCTATTACTAAGCAAGATATATCCTTTTCACAACATAATGTAACATCCTCTACCATTGATCAAGAAGGTATCTTGTCGAGACTCCTCCAAGATCGTTTGATATCCCTCCCTCCAAGAAATTGAAAGAAATTTTACTACAAGAATCCATTTTGTAAATATCATAGAGTTCATGGTCATTCTACTAATGAATGTAAGGCTTTGAGTAGTAAAATCCAACATCTTAAGGAGTTTGGTGCTCTTCCTTACGAGGGGGTACCTAAATCCTCTAATTGATACTAATTTTTACTCTAGCATATATCACATCAATCCTTTTCATCCTATTCGGCTCATCCTTGTCTTGCACTAAGTGGGGGCAAGGGGTTTGTTAGCCTTGTCCTCATGTGTCACTTGTCATTGTCTCTTTTGGCTAGTCGTTAACCCTTCATGTACATATAAGATCAAGCTTGGGATGTGGATGACATGCCTTTAGTTGAATCGCATGTGACATACTACCTTATTCATGACATAGCTTATCAGAAACATATGACTTGGAATAGGGCTTTTCAAATAAGCTCTCATGTTTTCTTCTACTTTGAAGCAATTGCTTATAGTAATGGTGTTAGTAATTGCTTTAAAGTGGGGGCATACATCGACACTCATGTTTCATTGTGTGATTTTCTTTATTCTTGCAATGCATCCTTTTCTTGGTGGTGTCATTGGGCTTGATTCCCTTGAAGAGCGTGATACGTCTTTGAAACATCCTCTCTTGGAGAAATTAAGCACAATGTTCCCTAAGAAGAGACCTAGCATAAACCAAACAAATCCCTTTGAACACACCTTACACTAGTTTTCATTTACAAAAATTGTTATATGGAAACCTTGCATAACAAAGCTTGCATGCCTGTGGAGCCATCTTGTTTGTTCATGAGTCCCAAGCATATGAAGTTTTTCTTGTCTAAAGAAGCTTGAAAATCATTTTTGTGGTGCCTTATTAAATTTATGAGGAGGTATAACTTTGGTATGGTTTGAGAAGGAATCCCAACCAAGGCATGACTTTCCCCATAGAAAATTGTGTGTGAGTGTGAGCACATACCATCTAGGTGTGTATGTGTCTCACCTCTTAGGATTACTCACCCCATAGATGACCTAAAGGTTTATGGCCCCAGAGTGAGCATATTGTAGATGACCTAAAGTTTCATGGCCCTGTGGATGACTTGATGTTTCGTGGACCTAGAGTGAGTGCATCTTTTCCACCTCATTTTTCATTCATTTTTCTTTCTTTTAGTTCTTGACTTTTCATGATCGTGTATCTTGTTTTGATGCATATCATACACCTTGTGTGTGTCTTTTTGTGCTTTTGTTGGTTTGACTTAGGATCTTGGATCTTGGGGGCTTGACTGCTTCCTCAATATTTTTATCCTAGACCATTTGCATTAGTATGATTAAACCCCTCTTAAATGTCCACTTTAGTCTGAGTTTCAAGCAAGTCCATCCTCTCACTAAAGTGGGGGCTAAATGGAACAATAGAAAAAGTAGGCCTTTTCCTTGATTGATTTGGGAAAAGTTAATGACAAATTGGACTTGATATCACTGTGATCTAGTGTTGTGGATATTCTTAGACATCCACATTAGGTCTTGGGTCCTTTAAAATTAAATAAAATACATTTATTTATTTATTGCAAAGGTGTTGTGAAGTGTTGTAACACACTTTCACCCTTTTCTAGGATATTTTGAATCAAACAAGGCTATTAAACCTCTTTTCATGGTTTAATTTAGGCCTAGAAGGGGTGATGTAAAGTGTTGTAAGCTACTTTCACACTTTTCTAGGACTTTATTAAGTATTTGAATCTATTTTTAACAAAAATGTGCTTGATTAATACATTTTCTTGAGTGTTGTAAATTGTTGTAACACACTTTCACACTCTCCTAAGGATTTTATTTAATAATTGAGCTTTATTGTGCTTTAATTGAACCCATATTGCATCCACAAGCCTTATTTTGATATTTTTGAGGTAAATCCAATCAAAAAGCATTTAAAACATCAAAATATTGAAAACCCACTTCAAATTCCTAAGGTGGGACTAATTTCCCAAGCTAGGTGAATTAGTCCCCTTAGGTGGGAGCCATTCACCAAGGGTGGTGGATTAGTCCAATTTAGCTCAAAATTCAAACTTTGGTGGGGTTTTGGCCTTCTAGATCCAATGTCGACTTGTAGTGTTGTAATTTCAAGAATTCTTGTATAATTGAGTATAAATACAAGGTTCATTCACTCATTTTCACCAAAGAATTTTGTGAGAGCATTCATAATAGCAAGATTGAGTTCACAAGAGCATTCAAGATAGTTTATAAGATCATTTCCAGGGCATTCAAGGGAAAATTTCTTCATCAATTGTTGCAGTAATTTAAGATCCATCATCATGTCAAGCTTGTTAATCATCAAGCATGTTATTGAGCTAGTGATGTGATGTAACATTGAAGATCCAAGACCTAGCATTGTTCCATTCCTATTGTCAAATATCAAGATCTACATCCTTCATGTCCATTTCATGTTAAGTTGTAGATTTTCAAGACATCGTCATTCAAGGTATCATTGTTCATGTTTCATGTTTCATGTCCTTGTTTCATTGTTTCATCATTTGGTTTAATTACCTAAAAGGGGTTTCACCAAAGCAAACCCCCATTCCCTAACAATCAACATTTTCTCTCTCTTTCCTTTTGTGATTGTAGATCTAGGTACTTTGAAGGCTTGGAGATCATTGAAGATTAGGTTACAATAATTTTGGAGTTGTCTCTCCATTTGCAAGGTCAAAATATTCACTAAAAGGTCATCTAAAACCCTGAAATCAAAGTTTTGGATCCAAAAATCAATCAAAAAGAGTAGAGAAAACCAACAGGAAAAAAAGCCAGTTTAGAAAATCTGAAAAAGAAAAAGTGGACTAATTCACCAATAGTTGTGAATGAGTCCCACTGTAGGAGTTTTTCAGAGATCTTTGTAGATTTGGATACCCTTTTGGCTGAAACTTGATCCTGTGTAGAGACCCAAATCTAGGACTAATTTTTCCAGAATGGTGAATGAGTCCCACTAGGCTCAAAAATTAGATTTTTCAAGATTTCAAAGCTCCATTCCATCTCCTACAAGTTTCCAAGTGCACACTTTCAATTTGCAACTTTTTATTTGGTTTCATTTGCATTTCTAGGTCATTTAAATGAAGTTTGCATTGATTTAGGGTTTTGTTTCACAAGATGTATTGCATTGTCCTTTCCAAGTCTAAACTTGGTGGTGAACCCCTCAATCAATCATTTTAACCCCAAGAATAACCATCTTCCTAGATCTCTTTCTCTTTTACATTGGGATCTCAAAGGTTTGTTCTTGAGTGGAATCACATTGGAAGTGGGTGTGAATACATCATCATTCCCCCTTTTCCCTTAGTTAAATATAGTATTTGGTGGATAATGGTACATAGTGGATGTAAGTCCACAAAAGGAGAGAAGAATGGATTGGAAATTTGTTGGAAGAGAGTAAAGCTAGTTCCAATAGGATGTTGGAAGAAGAGGAGAAAAATTAATTTGATTTGCACTTTGGATAGTGATGGAGTTCACTACAGATTACTTGTAAAATGAAAGAATGGTTCAACTTCATTTTTGGGAGCATGTGCTCATAAACTTTCTACCTGACGTGTCTGATGCAAGAGCATTCGGGTCTACAGGCGATCTTGCATCACCCAAAAAAAAAATTCTTTTCATGTTTAATTTTTGTATTTTGGTTTGGGTTGGAGCTTCAAGAGCATCTTGTTGAGTGTTTCAAGGATAAAATATTCATTTACCAATACTTGAATTTTCATGTCAAAAATTAGAGGCAAACAATGTGTTTAATGTGATTTGAAAATTATTGTATTTTCAAGGCTTGAAGGGTTTAATGGCTCCATTAGCATGTTAGAGTGAACTTGAAAATAGGAATTAATCTTTATTTTATCAAATTTTCTTCCTATAAAATTTTTCATAAGGCAAGTGACCTTTGACATTCCATTCTTGTCTTATTGGGTACTTAAAATAGAGGGAAAATATACT
Organism: Sequoia sempervirens; assembly: GCA_007258455.2. Lineage (NCBI taxonomy): Eukaryota > Viridiplantae > Streptophyta > Pinopsida > Cupressales > Cupressaceae > Sequoia > Sequoia sempervirens. The sequence continues at coordinate 32,370 of VDFB02014441.1, read as the reverse complement.
GATTTTTGGAAAAATAATAAATGACTTCAATTATTAAAGGATCATGATTTGGTTTTGTATTTTATTCATTTTTTACAAAGTAATCAACAAGGAATTTGATATGGTGAGGCAACATTGGCAACACATTTTGGAAGCAAAACTATGTATTTTTATTTCATTCTTTGTAAAGAAATTTCAGAGGTCAAGTTGAGGGAAATGAAAGGGAAAATTTGGGTGCCACTTTTTGGTGCTTGCAAGGGGTGTAAGATTATATAAAATATATCCTTTAATGGTGTAAAAATGCAGCAATCAACAAAAAATAAGGTTGGAGAAAGAACTTGCAGGTTGCTCTTGAGAGTTGCATAAGAAAGAGTACATAAAATTAGCTTGTGAAGAGAAAAGGAATAGAAGAAGAGAAAAAAAATTTCAGGTGTGTTGTAGGTGCTCAAGGAAATCATGAGAGCTGCATAATAAATAGAAAAATCAGGTTACAAAAGATGAGTGAAGACAAGAAGGTATGAAGACATGAGGATTTGAAGACTACTAGAAAATATGTGTCTAAAAAAAGAAGCTTGTAAAAATTTCTAAATTTTATTCAATGTTGAATCCTCCATATATTTAATTAATCTTGAGGAATTTTCATGTATGTGTATGAGAATTGACATACAGATATTTTTCATATTATTTTTCTATTTATACATGTTATTGTGAATTGGATGACATGTTAAGGTTGCTAGATTGGGTAGTTTGATAAGACCCCTCAAACTTGTCCGCATCAACTTCCTACAAGCTAGAAAGTGAAGCCTAAAAGGGAAAGGGAATGCCTAGGAATTAAAATATTTTCCCATGGTTAATCCATTTTCATTTGAATGTATTCAACCATCAAAGTTTGGGAATAAAATATTGCTTGTAGCATTGAGTCTTTACTCAAGTTAGAAGCTTGGTAGAATATATCAAGGCAAAGAAGAGCTTGTTTTATAGCATTCTTGTACTCAAGAAGAGTGAGGAGATATTTATAAAAAAAAAACATATTGACTAATTGAATAGATGAATTGGAAAAGGCAATACTTTTAACAAGCTTTTGAGAGAGAATGTGGGTCAAAAGATAATCAATGCCTTTAGTAGTAAGCATGTAAAGTGCACGAGATGAAGGACATCCTTAGTGGATGGATTGAAAAGTCCCAAAAGGCTTGGACTATTGGCCTTAGGGGTGATACAAGTTTAGGCATTGGATGAGACCATTTGAATAAATTGAATACAATGGGGCCCTAATCCAAGTGCCTAAAACTTGAAAAGAATTTAAAAGTTCATTCAATACGGTCATAGGCCCTAGTGAAATAAATTTCCATTAGCATTGTAGGTTATAGAGAATACCATGGTCATTCTATCCCTTCCCAAATAATAATATCGTCAAGGATGTATTATGACTTAATAAAACCAATTTGCTTAGGTCCCATAAGCTAGGGGAGGAGTGGTCTAAGCTTGAGAGAAAGAGATTTGGCAATAATTTTGTAGGAGACATTCAATAAGGTTATGCGACACCAATTATAGATTTCCAAAGGTCTCTAGATTTTGATATAAATTTAATAAATTTCCCTTGTTAATTATGTTTCTTAATAAATTCCCATGAAATATTTCAAGATAGATCTTGTGAAGGTTTTCTCCCACAATATTTTTTTATAAAATTCACATAGAGAATCCATCCAAGTGAGGGGCATTATCACTAGACATAGAGAACCCAACCTGATATAAATCAACCTTTGTGAGAAGTTGATCACAAAGACTATGCTAAGAAGTGGAAACTTGACAGGGCACCACCTTTAAGCATTATTGTATAACAATGTCACAAGATGGAGTATTTTTTTGAATAGTAAAGACTTACTCATAATCTTGAACAAAAGCTTGACAAATGTTTGGAAGCTTGGTATAGAGTTGTTGAGCCTCCTTAATTTTCTCAATTGGTGGGGTCACATTCCTCATCAACTATGGTGTATGCCACCTGAAAGAGAAAGGTGACAACACTACCATTACCAATTTTATGACTAATGCACAAGAAATTACTAGAAAGATAGATAACATGACATGGTACAAAAAGTAAAAGAACAAAAGCTTTAACCCCTTTGTAAATAAAGAATATCTAGAGCTAGCAATCTTTTTCAAGTGTCACAAACATAATACTTTTGTGGGAGGCTTATTAGAACCTCAAAATTCTAAGAGACACAATTCATGAATGGGTCTCGAGAGTCACCTCATTATCCATTTCACCTAAAGTTGATTAACTATTATGAAGAAATATTTCCTTTCAATTAAAGGTTCCTATCTAGATGGAAGGTTAGATAGGGTGTCATTTGTCTGGTACATATTTTCCTTTTTCCATTTTCCTCAATGGGCTATGGGACTTGCATTACATTATTGGAGATGGGAAGTATTCCAAGCAATTGAAGCTTTTTGAGAAGCCTAAATTGACTAAACTAATAGTGCTTGAGAGAATTTTTCCTCGCTAAATGTCTTCCTATGAGGGGAATAACACATTTCTTGGTGTTAGGACATTTTAGTTTTTTTGAGATTTCACCCTGACATACCCTGAAAGCCTAAAAGTGGTTTGGCTAAGGGGCCATTATTGCTAGGATTCTTGGCCTTGTGAATCACCATCAATTAGATCACCTTTTTTTTTTCTAGGAGGTACAAACTCAAAATTAGATAAAGTGTTGACTTAGAATGGGAGATGCCAAATGGTAGTTTTAAATCTTATGCCAAAAAAATTGACATCTCTAAAAAATGTTGAGAAGATTCAATTAGAGAGCATGTGTGTATCTCACCTAACCAATGTGTATATCAATTATCTTCTTTAAATCCTTGGAGAGATCCACTTCTAAATGGACCCTCTTCTAGGTCTAATTGATAAAAAAAAAGTCTAACTGAACACATATGATAGAGCCTAGAGAGGCTACTATTTGTGTCAAAAATCTCCTACACAACAAGGGTGAACTAGGAAACTCCACCTAGATAGGTTCATGAAAAAATTTCTCATTAAAGATGAAATCTCTAGTCTAGGTTAAGAAGATAGGAAAAGAATAATGGAAAAACTAGGGGCTATGTGTAATGATGACTTTAACATGGTTGGATTTAGCAAAATAAAAATAAAAATCTTTGGTAAAGTTTTGCTTAACATAAAAAAAAATATCTTGCAGGACCCGAGGATTGGTGACCCAACCTTTGAGAATACTTTCAAAGGGGACCCTTCCCACAAAATACCCTATTAAAATTCATTTTTCTAACCAATGACATGCACTGAAAAATTTAGGAATGAAAAGCACCATATTAGGGGGTATTTCAATAGGAATACCTCATGGAAAAATTGGAAACAAATTTCTTGGCCTCTTGCATGGGGGTGTCATTGTCAAGCATAATTGAACCTTTAGCTCCAACAACAATTACAAAGTGACAAAAAGTCACCTATCATTTAAAGGGTTAGAAAATATCAGAAAATGTTGCAGCCTAAAAGATACTACAATAAATACTAACCAACAAACGAACTTAGAGGTGGGAACTGAAGTCTACTGAGCGCGATCTTCAACAACCAATCCCTCAATGAGATTGTTAACTGCTTCATTTTCTGGAGCTATGATACTCTATCGAAGTATGCTATGTCTATGCAGCATGTCCTCACCAGCTGTGATCTGAGACTAAAGTTCACTTATGCTCCTCGTTGCTTCGTTAAACAATGCTGACATGACTGTAAGTTGACTAATCTTATAGCCAACGATCTCCCCATTAAAAATAGTATGAATGAGTGCTTGGAGCTCTGACTGAACATTGGTAAGGTCAATGTAGGCACCACCCTCAATCTGATATCAGCACGGTAAGCGAGAAACTAAAGTCCTCACAAACCGAAGTGCAGTAGTAATGTGCTCTCTACTCTCAGCCAACTCTGACGCCAAAGTCTCCTCTATCTTTCCCTTGAAAACCAACTGTGTTCTCCAAGAGTAGATAGCCTCTTTGTCCTCTGCATTTGTGACTGCATCATATGCCATACTCAGGTGAGCAATCATAATCTCATCTTTGGGTCTACCAATTGCCAAGTCTTGCTCCTCATCTTGGAGATGTAGACGGACTTCTCGTGCATTATACCACAACTGATATAACTCTATGAGCATAGAATGGCCTCTAGCAACGAACTCCTCCCATTCATCCAAATGCTTGCCATATGCAACTAAGTGATTAAGTTGACCTTGCTCTACTGGAGGTTCAAGCATCGGCAAGAGTGTGATGGTAGCATCTAACCTATGTACAAGGCTAGAAATGTACTAACGAAGTTGTCTGATTTCAGCCTTGAGGACTGTCTTATCCTCTTCGTCCTTTAGTATTCTATCCTTGGCACTATCTAGCAACCTGTAGGAGATCAACCTAAGTCTGGCATGTGTTGCGACCAAGGTTGACTGTGATAACTTACAAATCCTGAGATTCCAACTCAGTTAAGCTCTTCCCCTATGAAGGTACATCAGTCTTGACAACGATCTCCATATCAGTATTCCTCTGCACATGGACCATGTTCTTGATCCTCTTGTCTGGCGCATCCTGATAAACCTGATCAAAATTTGAATGATTAAGAACATAAGATGGCTACCTCCTCTTCCTCCCCAGCTGAATCTCAATCCAAGACTGGTCTCAGCTAATGCTACTGGAAGGGTCTGTACTAGCGACAGGAGGCTATGACGAGAGTGAATATACAGAGGCACTACTGTGAGATGGGGATTCTAAGTCCAATTCAATGCGAATTGGGACTGGTGACTGCTCTAGAACTGGTGTAGGAACTAGAAGCTGAATCTCAGGCACTGGTGGGCTCTGAACTGGCTTTGTAATATGCTGAGTAATAGGCTTTATGTGCGTATTAGTGGCAGGTGCCTTACCTTTTGAATTGTTTGGTGCATGATTCTTCTTGGGAGGATTACTCCTCTTCTTTTGCTTAGGTTTTGACGAGGAAGGTAGCGAAGGATCCACCACTGGAAGCTTTTCTCTAGGAAAACTTACCCTCCTGGTCTTTTTGTTGTTGAGGTAAAGTATACTATTCTGAATGACTCTATTTGACCTCTCCTTAACTATTGGGTATTCCTTGGCATACCAATCAACTGCTGGCAACGACTTTGTGTCAACCTGCTCTCTGAAGAACTAAGGAAGAACCTCTCCCTCATCATCTGATAAACCTCCCACATCTTCTGACAAAAAAACATAAATCTGTGTGAGAGAGAAGCGGCCATAGCTACGTCTGTGAACCTCAAAATCATCCATGTAATTGGCCCAATAGTCCTCCATAGAAGGCTTATGAAATGCGCGACCACCGAGATGAGTTGTGTAATGACCCCAAAGATCATAGTCACGAGCCTCAACAAGATACTTTAGATGATATCGCTCGAGCTCTTGTCCTACAGTCTTAGCATCAACAGCTGACTTGCACCAATACATACCAAACTGGAAAGGAAATTTGGTAGATAGTTTGTGTTTGCAGTGCAAAGATGATGAACATCATGCAACTACCTTAGGAACTCCAAGAAAACTATCTTATCTGAAGGATAACATGGAAGCATAGCTGGATTTCCTATAAATCCATATACTCAGATGTAGGTGTATGTCGGGAACTGAAAAAACTAATCTTCCCAACCATCCATCGCTACTCTAGCAACTACCGATATACGAATGTGCAACTCCTGGTCCAAATTCCTCACTATATAAGTCAGGAAAGCCTCATGAACACGCTTGAAATGACGTTCAGCCTTAGTGAACTCAAGCTGATCATAATAGTGATAGACTTTTTGAACACTAAGTATGCCCCATGGTGTTTAGTCCTCAGAACTGACCCTGATAAGCAATCAAGTACACGAGATAAGAACACATGTGAAACTCATGGGCAATCAAGAAACCAGTGATCTACTTGTGGATAATATCGCTGATGAAGGATGCCCAGTCATAATGCTCCTGTCGAGATATGAGGCGACCAATAATGTAATACATCCAAGGCTGGAAAGCATTAGCATGTGGCTGACCTGAGACACGATTCAAGAGTGTGATTAAAATCATGTATTCATCCTTGTACTCACCACGACCCACAATGTTTGGCAGTTTGTTCTTCACTTGCTTTAACCATCTTTCTGCCATCTTATTCTGAAACTTGTCCACATCAGCATTGAATGCATGCTCGCACTACTCCATGGAAATGACAAGACTATTTGGGTGTTGAGGTATGCCAAAACTCCTTTCAATGTCCAAAGGCTTGAGATTGCAAATAACTCATCCATCTACTGACACTATCTCATGAGTAGCAGAATTGTAATGCTTAATACAAGACATCACGAACTCAATACAGTGAATGGAGATAGGTATGGAAGCGGCCTCTTATAATCCAGACTATTGAATGTTCTGGATAATCAAATCCTTGATCTTGACTGGATCCAAGACTGCTTCTGGAAGCACCCTGTGAAGATTCATCTCAACTATCTTGATGAAGTCATGAGTAAGGACTGTTTTGGTCCTGTATTGGAGCTAAGTGTACTACATTTTGAAAAACTCGCCTGTTGACTGTGAACTTGACTATGTCTTGACAAGATTTCTGGAGAACTAAAAATAGCCTGTTGAGGTTAAAAATACCCTGTCAGAGAGTTATTTTCGGTGAAAAATCTGAGATATGGGTTTTGCCTAGAAAAAGATTCTAAGACAACCCAAAATGTCAAAAATGCAAAAATATGACTTCTACTCGACCATGCAACAAATTTTCAGCTGAGAAAATTAGAAACTCAAGAATGAATGTTCTGAAGTTAAAAATTCCTAAAAATTCAAATGCACAATTTTAACTCGAGGACACTATATGAAAATGGTCCAGATGATAAGACTTGTCAAATTTGCTAATTTTAGGAACATGCAAATTGAGTTTTGAGAGAAAACTGAGAATCAAGGAGGAAAAAGAAGTTTTTTTAATATGCTCTTCTTATGTGAAAATCGCCCCTTTATTCTTCAATTTGTTGATAAATGTGAACTTTAACTTGCAAAAGAATGTTTTAAAACATTGCCCTTGCAAACTAATGAGAAATATGCCTTTGCCTGTGAAAATCACCTTTGCTTTGGAAAACTACGAATTTCTCTGAAGCTTGAATGAATGAATTATGAAGGTAGCGCCATACTTAAATAAGGAAAATTCACACCACTTTGTTCACTGCAAGATTTAAAACCCTGACCAAAATAGGCATCTTCTAATTGGACCCCCTTTAGTTTTACTGCCACTATCTTGAAGTTCGAAACTTAAATAATAATAAAATATTCATTATGCAATAGCACAAAGAGGCACCAATTCTAGAAAATCACCATCTAATGCTTAAATATGCAAAAATAAATATTAAATATTATTTAAAATCAGTTGACAAACCAAGTAAAGCATTTGGATTCACTTGCAAACTTCACTGATTTCAAAAAGTCCTTATTTGACCTTATAGGCGCCCATTTGCTCAAGATATTGCACTTTTTATTAACTTCCTACTTTGTAGCTAACTACAAAGTTATAATTGGCCATCTTCGACACTAATTTTTGGGTGACTAGAAGATGCTGGGACTGAACAAGTTTATTCATCGCGAAGCCTGCAAAGCAAGGAGGAAATGTCTGTTGGGAGCTGCAACTGCAAAATCCATCATTTAACACCTCAAAGAATTAGGCGCCCTTGATTAAATTGATTTTTAGGAGTTAGACTTAACCATTCCTCCAAACTGCCATCTGACACTTCAAACAGCTACTGACAATGAACGGTGAACCCTGCTAATAGGCAACCAAGCCCACTACGTGACTAGAGATATTCTGCATCCAATAGATATATGCAAGGCATCTGGAAGCTGCATTAAGGGCCTCAAAAGTAAAGGCGCCCCTAGCTTGAAAAGGCTCAAATGCCATTTTGACAAAAGTGCAACTCTCAACCAGATGACCTTCTTTGACCTCTGATATCTAGAGCTAGGGTGACCTGATTCGAGCACCGTCTATCTCGACACATAGCTAGAAGGACCCACAAGAGATATCTCTGGAGGCAATGAAGTGAGAAAACTGCTTCTAAGACCTCAAAAAGAAATGGGCCTTTTCCAAAATGGAATTGACAGCCAGACTTAGCCATTTTATGAGTTGTCTTCATTTTTCAGGATAACACCAAAGACCTCGCTCGTACGAGTGTTTGCAAAATCTCGAAGGCTGATGGATGGGCTTGTTGAATAGCAAAAGTAATTACGCTCAAATCCCATGAAGACTTCAAACACGAACAACTTCATTTGCCAAGCCTAAAGGTTAGGCGCCCCTAGCCTAGAGAAATACAATGAATATTTTATGCCAGTCAGCCCGTAAAATTACGTGTCTAGTAGAAACTTTTCCATGATCACTCGAAATGTTAGATTGATAGGAAAGTTGGTGCATCGCGAAGCCGAACTAGAGTAGCACAAATGTCAAGAAGACCTCATCAACAATTTCAACCATCTCAGGGGTCATCTGGAAGGGCGCCCCTGAGCTACTGGGGCATAGTTCATCATCTGAAAAAGCTCTGTGATGTGAATTGACCTTATAACCTCATCTTTTGACGTCAACTGCTAGTGCTCTAGACCTCGGATCACTGCATTCGATAGCTCGTTGGATAGGTAGACTAGTCGTGAAGAGACTGAATACATCAAACACCAGAAATACCAAGATCTAACACCCTTTAAAGAGGTGTGCCCTTGGGCTACAGGGGCACAAAGACTAAAAAAGGACAAGCTTCTGTAAACTGCAACTTCCGAAACTTTCAACTTTGGTCGCTAGTTACTAGAAACACGAGTCTTGGATAGCTTCGCTAGATAGCTCATCAGATAGGAAAACTAATTCTGAAGAGATTGACTGTATTCATGAGCATTTATCACAAAATCTGAGCCTTCAAAAGGAAGGGCGCCCCTGGGCTACAGGGGCGCAACTCTGCTTTTCTCTGAGAAATCTCTATAAATTAATCACTAAAAACTCTATCTTGGCCACTGAAATGATCATGCGAAAGCATAGTTGTTGTCATGAAACGCTCCTTCATCGTGAAATGCCTCGGCCTCCAATTCAAGTTCTGATCAATGGATGGTGCCTTTGAATGAAAAATTACTAACAAAACTCCATACTTGATATTGCCCAAAAACTGTACTTGACATCATTTAGCAAGATTTAGACTCTTTTAAACAAAATACCTTGATAAAGCAAAAAATTTGGTTTTGGGTACAATAGTATAAAAACACATATACTAATTAATAAGTACAGTTAAAAGTGCATTCTTAAAACTAAACAAACATAAATATGTGTAATGACCCAAAAATCCCATTAAGAGGACTTTAGCCGCCTTGTAAGAAAGTAAGTTATATACACAACCATCTCCAAAAAGTGGGTCTATTTCCTAATCAAAAACGTCTCAGAGGGCAGTTTTAAATCTTACATGAGAATTTCTTTGGCCTTATTTGAAGACAAGGTTTCGCCATTAAGCAAGTTGTACAAAGCATCTCATTCCACGCCTCCTCCAACGAGGAAATTTCGATCCAGATGGTGTGAATTTTTTTGGCCTTATTATTAGCCGATAGGCTCTATATGGTGTGAGGTTTCAATCGGAAACCTCTCTCATGCCGTCAAACAACTGCCAAGTTACTGTTAAACAGCGAATGATTTACAAGTTTTGGGTTGCCTTCAGATAAAAATTTGGTCTCTAGAATCATATCGGATTTCGTTGCGTCACACATGAAAATAGATATTAACTCCCAACCGATTACAATCATTTGATAGAACAGGGGATCGAAAAAAGAGAAGGCGATGAGTTGCAGGCTCAAAGCAGATGACTTGGTCACTAGTTCAGAGTCCTGCAATGGAATCGACAGCCTGAAGGCATTTGAAGGGGTGGTGGTGACCAAGGGCATGTAGAGGAATTGCAATGGGTGGAAAAGCAGTATATACAACTGCAACAAGTGCATATAGTCCATGGCTTTAGTGATTAGCCAGTTAAACAGACAAGACCCTGGGGTTGGCAAATTGGACTGCATGCTCTTTGTAATGATGTACGTCGAGTGGGGGGAGAGGGAGGCGGGTTTTGAATTCATTTCAAAATTTGGGGCCCGACGCTTCTTCTAGGGTTCCATAAAATTCTTCCTACACAGTCTGCCCATTTTTTCTTATTGGCATTGTTAACATTCCGACACAATTGGTGCAGAGTCTTGAGGTAAGTCACCTGCGATAGTTTTAGGGAGGTAAGTCCTTTTCGCCATTGTGATAGTGTGTATGTGTGCTTGAATTTTTTGAATTGTTTGTATGAACTCCCTCTTGCTCGGGAAAAATCTTTGGGTCTTGTTTAGGCATTGTTCTTTATTTAGAAGTACCTGTTCATATGCAACAACTATTTGATTCTGGTGTCCATCTTTAATTGTCTCCTCCTGGAATTGTTCTTTGCTAGGACAGAAATGTCACTCTGAATCTACTATTTCATTGTCTTGCCAATTTTCATTAATATGGCCTTCACATTCTTTGTGATCTCAAATTTCAAAATCCTTAGAATCAATTTCCTCATATTGGTATTGTTCCCCATCATGGGCTTCATTCATCTTGCAATTTTTGAACTCCTCCAATTCAGTCCTCTCTTCAGGGGAGTTCTCTACATTATATTCAATTTCTCCTCTTGTGGGCATTGTTCTTGCACGGAAGCAGCTTTTCATTTGCATGAAATACAAAATTATGTTGTCCATCCTGATGAATGTGTACATTATTTGCCACACATTTGGTTTCCTTGACTGTTTCCTGCTAGATTTGCTCTTTGATTTGATCAAAATTTTCCTCTAATTCTTGACTTTCCCATTTTGGCTTTTTTCATCCCAATAGCCAACACCTTCCTTGTAATATGAACTTTCAAAATCACTAGAATTGACAGTTTCATATTGGCACTATTCACCATTATTAGCTAAATCTACCACATAATTTTCCAACTCTTCCTCTGAATCAGTCCTTTCTTGCAGGCACTGTTCTGTATTGGATTCAAATTTCTCCTTCGGTAGACATTGTTCGTTGCACAGAAGCAGTCCTTCATCTACAACAACTATCTCATTCTTGTGTCCATCTTGATGAACATGCAAATCGACGTCTGCACATTAAAGCTCCGTATATAGAGCTATCTTGTTTTGGCATTGCTTTTTGATAGGACTTAAATTTTCCTCTGAATCTTCTAATTCTCTATGCCTGTCTATTTCATCATGGTGGCTGGTAGTCCTCAAAGTTCTTAGAATCAACTATCTCATCATGGTATTGTTCACCTTTATGAGCTATACCTACTTTTCTATATTCCAACTCCTCTGATTCAACCCTTTCTTGCAGACACTGATCTACATTGGATTCAAATTCCTCCTCCTGTACAAACTGTTCATCAAACACTATCTCATTCTGTTCATCTTGATGAACATGCATATCAACCTCTCCACATTCCATTTCCTTAGATTGATTTGTCTCACTAGAGCTTTGTTATATGATTGGATAGAAATTTTCCTTTAAATCATCTAGTTCCTCGTGTTCACCTTCATCTAAATGACAAACATCTCCCTTGTAATCTAAATCTTCAAAATAAATGGAGTTATTTGTCCTACGTTGGTATGGTTCACCTTTATGAGCTACATTGTCCTTACAATCATCTGACTTTGAATCAATCCTCTCTTGAGAAAAGTGCTTGACATCGAGTTCAAATTTCTCCTCCTGCAGGCATTATTCTTTGGATAGAAGCATCTCTTCATTTGCACTATGTCATTTTGGGTCCACCTTCATGGTAATGCACATAAATCTCCTTACCTTCAAATTCCTTAAAAGCAACAGGTTCTTACCGGCTTTCTTCTTTGATAGAAGTATGATTATATTTTCCCTCTGATTCTGTAAATTTTCCATATTGACCATTTTCATCAAAATGACTTGCACCTCCCTTGTAATCTAGATCTTCAAAATCTCTAGAATCAACTATCTGATTTTGACATTGTTCACCTTTATTAACTTTATCTACCATAGAATCTAAACCTTCAAAATAACTAGATTCAACTGTCCCACATTGGTTGGGTTCACCTTTTTGAGCTACATTATCCTTGAAATCTTCTAACTCCTCTGAATCAGTCCTCTCTTGAGAACAGTACTCTACATTTAGTCCAAAATTTTCTTCCTGCAGGCATTGGTCTTTGCAAAGAAGCATCTCTTCAGCAACTATGTCATTTTGGGGTCCATCTTGATGATCATGCACATCAAACTCTGCAGGCATTGTTCTTTGCAAAGAAGCATCTCTTCAGCAACTATGTCATTTTGGGGTCCATCTTGATGATCATGCACATCAAACTCTACACCTTCCAATGCCTTAAATGTAATAGGTTCTTGTTGACTTTCTTTTTTTTAGGAGTATGACGAAAAAATTCCTCTGATTCTTCTAATTCTCCATGCTGACCATTTTCATCACAGTGACTAGCATCTCCCTTGTAGTCTAGATCTTTGAAATCTCTAGAATCAACTATCTCATATTGGCATTGTTTGCCTTTATGAATTGCATCTACATATTTTAGTCGTCACCGCTCCACGTTCAATCTTACAGCTGTAAAATATTGGATCAAATGGACAAAAAATTGTATCAAATCTGCAGCGATGAAAAGTCATATAAAATCAGCGGTGATATTTTTTTGAGTTTGCGCTTTTTCCAGTAATATATTCTTGGCCATGTGCGTGATGATGGGTTAAACACATAAATGTTATTGGCGTGTGTTGTGCAGATAAAGTAGAGCAGATTGCAGTTTAGCCCTCTAGTCATGAGGATGAGTTGCAATGGCTACTGAGTCCTGCGGAAAGGCTGCAGTGAGTGGTGCATTATGAGGTCGTGCTTGGAGTGGATAAAGAGTGAATAATCTCAGGCAAATGCCCAATTAGTTAGATTAAATGTATTTTCTTGTTGCCCATGTTGTTCAAAATTAGAGACTGTATATTCAGTGCATAAAATCTCTATCGGCGTAACCCTTCACCCCTCCCGGTGCAAGTGCTAGTTTTGAGTAGTCGGCGGTCTGATCTCTTGTTCCAAAGATTCGATTTGAAGTATATAACAAACAATAGATTCAAAAATGACGTTCCTTGAAAGTTTCTTGCGTATATTTTAATTTTTCCATTGTTTTAATGTTGGAGATGAAGTCAACTCTGAGAAATGTGGATCTTTTCTTTCTAGCCAGCTTTCCAGACTCAAATTTTCACTTTTATTCTACCTGCAACACTGCAGCAAAAATGGTTCGAATTAATAAAAGGCGCACTGTATTTCCAGCCACTCCATCGGATGCTCAACAGATTAAACTGTCGTGCTTAGATTTACGATATCTGTTCTTCAACTACATTCAAAAAGACCTCCTTTATCAAATCCCTGTGGACGCCTTCTCTTCTTATGTAGACCGTCTTGCCGAAACGCTGTCTGAGGTGCTCGTAAAATTTTATCCTTTGGCCGGCCGGTTGACTACCAGTCCTCTGGATGGCGGTATTTACATCCTCTGCAACGATTTGGGCGTAGATTTTATCGAAGCCACGGCAGGAAACCTAAGCATCGCGGATCTCACCACAGCGGAAGTTACGCCAGCTGTCGAAGAACTCTTCGCCCTCGACGGGGCCGTCAATTTTGAAGGACATCGCCTTCCGTTGCTTGTAGTTCAGGTAAATGGTATAAAAAAATTTAATTTGAAGTTGAAGTTCTCTGTACAATGGCCTTCAGGTTTATATCGTTATATGAAATTTGCAGGTAACTCAGCTGAAAGACGGGGTTGCCGTGTGTTGCACGTTCAACCATGCCATAGCCGACGGGACTTCGTTCTGGAATTTCTTTAATTCGTGGGCATATCTCTGCAGAACAAATGAGAATAAAATACCTGTTAACCCCATCTACGACCGTTCTCTGTTAGAACTTGGCCGGTCTGTAGTTAGACTTGGCCTTGACCCGGACGGGCACGTCCCACAGTTATGCCTACCTCTGCTGCGGGTAAAATGGTTCCATTTCAGCGCCCACACGATCAGCCGCTTAAAGGAGCAGGCCAACCAGGATTCACTGTTTACGGTCTCTTCCTTCCAGGCGTTGTGCGCTCACGTGTGGCGGGCAGTCACGCGGGCCTGGAGGCTCGGCCCGGACGACCCCACAACATTTCGTGTGATCGTCGACTGTCGGCCTCGGCTACTTCCTCCGCTGCCCACCTCTTATTTTGGCAATGTTACTCAGAGCATAAGCGCGGTCGCCACGTCTGGGGAGCTTAACAGTTTGCCTCTTTCCTTCCCGGCGGGCTTGTTGAACGGTATAATTGCAGGTCATATGGACGGGGTTATTAGGGAAAGGATTGATAAGTGGCACAAGGAGCCGGCGGTGTTTAGGCTGAATCGGTTTGCAAAGAACTGTTTGGCGATGGGGAGTTCTCCGCGATTTGAGATGTACGAGAATGATTTTGGGTGGGGACGACCCATGGCGGTGAGGAGTGGAACGTCCAACCGTTTAGATGGGATGATATATTCTTATCCTGGTAGAGAAGGCGGAGGAAGTGTTGAATTAGAGCTTTGCCTTCCTCCGCCCGTCATGAGTGCTTTGGAAAGTGATGCCGACTTTATTTGCCCCTCATCCTTAATTTAATCCAACTCATTTCATATTTACCCTTATTTCTATCATGTCGGTGAACTTTCCATTTGGGTTAATGTGGGTTAACTTAGGTCAATGCAATAAATTAAGTGTAAATCAGTCTTAAGTAAAAGTCAGGGATATTATAATGTCATAATTTGTAATAATTCAATTAAGAAAATAAATATAAATATAAAGTAGGTAATATTTAGTTCAATGATCAAAGGTGAGTTAATTGAAGAAAAATTTGAGATTTACTTAATGTTTGTTTAGAAATGATGTCTTTATAGTAGTGAAGTGTCTTGGATTTTATGTTATATTTGTATATTAATAGAGGATTAGTTCATAGATCTAGGATGAAATCATGGTCATGGACTTGTACTTAAAGTTCATACTCATTCTTGTACACAATGTTGTTTTTGCCTAATAGATAATGGTTTTCTCTACACATTCTTAAGGTATGGGGATTGGCAATAATTTTTAAAAATGTCTTAAAGGGTTCTCGGTTCATCAAAAGAAGACAAGCTATCCTAGATCAACACCCACAAAGTGAATAAGGATAAAAAAATAATATACAAGGGTCCTAGAATGTAAATTTACTACTCTTTTGATTGCACCAAATTGAAATGTGTCATTATTGATTGGTTGATTACTCCAAAATGAATCGATTTTGAATGCTTGCACTTAGCATCGATTATTATAATGCATTGAATATTTTTAAATACTACCATTTCACAATAAATTGCATGAAAGGTGTGTTCACTCAACTCAAGGTAGGAGAGTGAATGGGGTTAGTAGACTAAATTTAAATTTTAAGTTTTAATATGAAAGCTAGCAAAAATTTTAACCACAAGGTCACCCTCACAACTACGTAATTGTCCAAAAATGGGTTAGTGGTAAATTCCTAGTACTAAATAGATAGATGAAGGTGGATGCATAGGTGAATGTGATGAATGAGTAAATAAGGTGAATGCATCAAGGTTTGTGTGTATTAGGATAGAGAAAGGTTAATTGTATGGGGATATGTGCATATAGATGGATGAAGGGCTAGGGGAATGAGCCCAAGTTCACACAAGATCATGTTACTTGTTGATATGCATGTATATATCAAGACATTACCTAAAAGTAAGCACAAAAATAACTAGAAAATGACATGGGTGCAAAATTTTCACATTATATTTTCCCCTCACTTTGAGGTGTATGTCAATCCATGTAAATCCTAAAAATATAATTTACCTTGAATTTAGAATGTATCATAGACAAACATCCATGTAATGTAAATATTCAAGGACTCAAATGATATGACTATGGGGTTGATATAAAATAATGGACCTTATAAGCCATGATTTTTGTAATTATGCTATATGGTATGTGTGCTTCATAAATTCTTAAAAGAAAAAACAAATGCTTCATGGGTAGTTTTTATCTCACAAATGAAAATCTAATATAAAATAGGAACTTTCCAAATATCTACAAAATTGAAATAACTAATGAATAAAGTTAAAATATTCTTCCTATTTAAAAAGTGATGTGAAAAATGTTATACTCAATTGCACCCATGGGAATCCACTATCATATCTCCTTTTCATAAGATTACTTGATGTTCCTTAAACCTATTTCCATTTCCTGTAAGTTTGGAAAAATAAATTAGGGAAATGACTTTATAATAATCTTATTATATTCTTGCAAGAAATTTATATGATCTTTTTGTAACTTGTCAAAATCAACTTGCAACTTCTTCCTTTTTCTTCACTAAACCAAGCCTTGCTTATTACTATGGATGCTTGGTGACAAGAACTTGTAGTTGAAAATCTCTTGAAAATGAGGTTATGTATAAGTTCCTTAGTATCCCTTGTAACTTGAGGCTTCTTAGTTTTTGAAGCAACTTCCCATATTGCCAATATTTCAAACCTTGTGCCAAATCTAGACCCTAAATATAGGTCTTTGGCCTACTCCTCAAATGTTAGAACCTCCTCATGTTATTTTTTTTTCTCTTGATGGTATTCAAAGTAATTTATCATGCAATGTCTCATCCTGGCAATAAAAGACAACCACTTTCTTACACAATTCTTCTTTCTTCCTCAAGAGTGATGTTGGCATGAAAGTCAACTTCTCGCATGACCTTCTTTGTCATCTCTTGCATTTATTCCTTTGTTGTCTTCTCCCTTTCTTTATTCATTTTTTGAGGAAAAGCTCCACTTCATTTTTGGTTAGGATAAATTCTTTATCCTTCACAAAAAATTTAGATATAAAAAAATCAGCATAGGAAAGGGCTCTTATGTCACTTTCTACATTACTAACATCCCTTATGTCAACTATCATTTTTTCTTGTGGAGGATCATCAATTCTAACCCTTGGTGGAGAAGCACTTGGGTTGGATTCAATTCCTCAATATCCATTACATTCTCTTATATCTCCTTTGATTCAAAATAATCCATTGAATAATCCACCTTGAGATGAGCACCCCCTAGTTGTCTTGATACCAATATTGGAGGAACATTTGATGTTGATGGTGCATCATTTTGTTGAATAGGTTGTTAAGCTTATTTTTATAATGGCCTTGATTCTTTTATGATTGGCCTTTGTAGTGGTGCAAAAACCCTAGGAGCAAGAATAATAATATTGTCTAGCATAGTTTATATTCTACTAATGGTATCCTTAATCTCCTTATATACCCCCTTGATAACTTGGGTCAGCTTGTTTTCTATGTTCTCCTTTAAGAACTTTAATCCATGCATTATTCCTTCTCGTGACTTTTACATCAAAGACATAATTCTTGATCATATCTTCATTTTTATCAAACTTATGGTAGAAATTGGACGTCTTCACCCCTAGCCTAATCTAATCAATGAAATGTTTGATGTCACAATTTATTTTCTTATCTATCCTAATTTTATAAGCTTGTAATAGAGGATATAATAACTCCAACCCCTCTTTAGAAATGATAAAAGATCTAAGAAAGAAATTGATGATGGCAATAAGGATCCCTTATTGTGGGTTCTCAAATGAAATTTATCTGTCTCATTTAGTTGCACCACATGATTTCAAGAAATTCAAATATATCTAGAATGATCCTTGGAAATATATGAGGTTATTCTAGAGCACCATAAACTCTGATGAATGTGGTATTGGAGTGGAGGAAAAAATTACCCAATTATGGTTCACTCCTAGCTTAAGTGCTTTATCCTTAGGTCTCAAGAACTTCATCACTATGTCAAAAATCATATTCGTTTGAAATCCCAAACTTCTTAGGACCACTTACACAAAACATTCTTTAAACTCTACATAATTTGAGGATTGGAAATGCATGTCCCAAATGTATGTACATCCCTAAACTAACAACTAGACACCTTTAGCCCCATGCAACTTCAATTACATTTTGACACTCTAGATAACCTCCCCACTATACGGTGAAGCCACAATAGTGGTTTACAATTGAAGTGAGGAAGGAAAACTCACAGAAAATGAATGCATTGAAAAAAATTGATTTTAGGGGTTCGTACGAACATGCTGGTTCGACTGAACACATTAGGGGTTCGCTAGAACTTGGGTTCGAGCGAACCCTTTAATTATTTCCCGCCAAAAATTCCAACAAAAACCCCTATAAAAGGGGGGGTTCACTCAAACATCTAGGGGTTCATTTGAACCCCCTTTATTCCTCATCCCTCCTCCGAGACATAAAAAACCCTGAATTTTGGCACTTCGGAGCTCGGGTTGATGATAAAAATGGAGGAATCTTCACAAACCCAATTGGAATCAGGTAGTCCTCAAAACAAGCTATCCAATGAATATAATCTTAATATGTTTTAGTTTTATTATGTATTTTCTTTTTTAGTTTTATTAAACATAGGTTTTTCATCAAAAATGAAGGTCTATGTTTTTCACATGTGGAAAAATAGCAGATTATCAAAAAATAAAAAATAAAAAAATGAGTGCACTAGATATTGAAGTCCTTGATCCAACAAAAAAAATAAAATTGAATTTAAAAATACATAAAAAAAGTTATGCATTATACAGTCGTGCTATGTCTGAATTGTAATTGGTTTGACTTCAAAACTTGATTAAAGAAAAAATATTCAATAAAAAACTATCTAACCAAGTGGAAGCACCAGATATTTGAGTTACGAATCTAAATTTGAAAGAATTATAATTTTATCCTTCATGGAAAAGAAGTTATGCGTTATACGGTTTGCGTCACTTTTTAAAAATGTTGTTTTTTGAAAAAAACCAATTTTTGTGGGAGATGGAAAAAGAAGTGTAAACTGATTCCAAAAATTTTGAAAAAAATATTTTTAGAATCTACAGAAAAAATGTGACGAGACTCTAGTTTGCATTATCTTCAAATTCTTCACGGTTTAGCCACTATAGCTTCCCGAATGTGAAGATTTAGTTAAAAATAATAATTTCAATGTCCAGTTTGGCCAAAAATTGTAAACCACTATTGTGGGATCACCCTATATAAAATAATGTGACACAACAAAGAATGCCATTTGAAATATATTATTTTCCTATCACCTTTCATTTTCGTCAAACCATTGCGAACTTCTATTACAATGAAATTGGAAAAGTCAAAGCTTCTATTCAAGTCTTTGTGTTGGATATTAGTTGTCATCATCATTAGGTGAATTGGTATATGTACCTTGCAGTCCAAATTCAAGACCTAAAATAGGGTGTAGTAGATGTTGATGAAGTAGTCTTAAAAAATATCAAATTCAAAAGGCTCAACCTCATCTCTAGGAAATATCATGTTTCATGTTCTAGTCCCTTATCTTATGATGAGGAAGCCACCTAACCCTATAACTATACTACTCCTTGACATATTGTCTAGATAATGAATCAAAATTTATGGGGATACTAGTAGTTACATTTAGACCAAATACTTCACAAATGAATTCTTTATCTAATCTTTTTAGGAGACCACCCTTATCATTTAGTATTGCCTTAAACTATGGATCATACCTCTTAGCAATTTCCCTTATTAGGTCCACATTAACAAATAAATTTGGTACCACCAACCTCCCTAGATCCTAATTCCATGTATTTGATATAGTTATTGCATCATTTCTCCTCTTTTAATAGTACAACTACCAATTGCACCTTGGTGTGCAATGGGTACACCAAAAAGTTGTGGAAGGTCAATTAGGGAAAAAATTAGTTTATTTTTTGCATGTACATTTGTGTGTTTCATGAGGTTAATTAGTAGATCATTTAGAAAATGATTTTTTTATATATATTATTATTATTAACTTTATTATTATTAGTACTACTACTACTACTACTATGATATTATTAATTTTATTTTATATTTTTATTATATAATAGAATTATTATATTTATTGTTTTAATTTTATGTATTAATTATTATATTCACTACACTAATCTAAGACCTAAGTAATTTATTATGTCTAGCTATAAACTTCTCTATAAATTTCTCTTCAATTGTTTATTCCTTTGGATTAGATGCCTTCACTAACTCAATAGGTGATTGATGCAAAGACCAAGAGGCTTGAAAGCTATAAGTAGTGTGGACAGTGAACCGTATAAATAATTGATATATAGTATATTATTATAAATTATTTATGTTTTATATATTTTAAATATAAATATAATAAATAATATAAGAATATATATAATAAATTATAATGATCATCTTGTACGAGTATTAATATATTTAAAACTTTATATATAATTCATACATAATAAAATAATTATAATTATTATAGCGATGTCATTTTCTAAAATATAATATTAATATTACAGTTATTAATTTATATAATATTTTTATTAACAATATATAGCTTTAATATGTAAAAGATATAGCATTAATAATATTATATAATAGATCATATTACATAAGATGTGAGTCTTACCTATACATTATATAATATTATATAAGCATATCTCCCTTTCCCTTTTCTCTTCCTTTCTCTTTCTCTTTCTCTTTCTCTTTCTAGATAAGATGTTTGTCTCCTTAAGTGTGCAATGGGTACATTGAAGAGGTCTTAAAGGTGAATTATTATATCCTTAATCAAATGAAATGCTACCTTGAGCATAACTCCCCAAGGACACATTCCATCCTTAGATTGTTGACATGAAACAACAAATCAAAAGTTAGTTTCTCTTTTCTCTCTCTTTTCCTTTGTATCTCTTATATTTCTCTCCCATTGTGATACCCCTTGTATTGTTGATACTCTTTTTTGTTGATATTGTACTTGGTTTGTGATGGTGATTAGTTCACTAGATTGGTTGTGTGTGGATTCATAGTTTGGTTGGTTTGTTGTACTTGACATTACTTATGCTGCTTGATGATACCTTACATGGTGATAATGTTGTTTGGTTATGTTATGGTTTTCTTTAATAATATAAGTGGTGATGTTGTGATTCTATGCTGCTATGGTTTCTTATGTGTTTGCTAGTGAGTCTTGGTGAAAAGACGGAGTGGCATCACTTGCTTGCAAGTGCTCTGCTACCTCGCAATTACCTTTCACGATGTGTCTGCAATGGAGTTTTACATGCTACTTAATGTTTGTTTCTATGTAAGATGTAGGTACTGGACAGCGATTCCACCTGCTCGACAGGTTCGAGTGTGTCCCATAAACCCAATAGGTATGATGTTGAAAAGGGAGTTGATAAAGAAGTGTCCTCGTCCCAAGTTCATCACTTTGTTGTGAGTCCAATAGTGTCTTTGTTTTAACCTCGTCTTTGTTTAAGTTTGGGTTAGTGTTGATTATTTATTTTAGTATTTAGATGTTTGTTATTTAATTAATCTTTATTTTATGTGCGATTAATTAATGTTATTTAGTTGATATAATTATTTGTAGGAAATTGTAGTTAAAGTTAATTAATTAAATTTTATTGCATGAATGGATAGTTTAAATAAAAAATATTAGATGTTTTGATGTAAATTATAATTTTTAATTTACATAAGGTAAGTGTTATTAATTTTTGAAATTTAAATTAATTAAATAGCTTATAATGCTTTATTATTATTAAAACAAAAATAATTAAAAATTAGTTAAATTATAATTAGAGTATTTACGAGAGTGAGGGGGAATTTAATAAAAATTATGGTATAAAAATATTCTTGGAGAGAATAATGGCATATTGTGAATGGCAAGAAGTTAGTTCATAGAAAGAAAATTTGCTATGGAATGGTTTTTTGGGTTTTGGGGGTTTTTGGTTAAAATTTGAGGAGGTTTTGTGGAATTTATTTGGGCTTACATTTTGCATCATGATGGAAGTGAAGTTTCTAAAAATGTTTTGGAAGTTGAACTCTGAAGGTGAAAGTTTGCTCCAACCCTTGTTCCTTCAAGCTTCAGGAAAACAAGTTCCTTTACTATTTATTTAATTGTTTTCTTGTTTTGAAAAGATTGCCTGAAAATGTCTGTATAAGAGGAAATTGTCGTGAATTAGTTATAACCCTCTGTAGAAATGTTTGTTGATAGTTTTTGAGTAGAAAAGTTTATTAAAAGTTCCTCTGTAGAAAAACTTTGTTCTCGGCTTTTGAAGTTTTGTCATGATTATTTTGTTACCTCTGTAGAAAATTTTATAGTAAAATCAGAGAGCCTCATAAAAATATATATATTGTTAAACAATAGAAAACCTCTGTAGTTTGAAAATGGAACCCTCTGTCAAAAAAAATAAGAAATTGGAAAACCCCTGTGGAAATTTCTGTTACAATTTTTGTAGAAATTTTTTGTGTAAATAATTTATTTTCTACTGGAAAAAAATTACTAATATACCCAGATGATGCATATGTATATATATATATATAATTTATATTACAAATTATATATGTGTGTGTGTGTTTTGAAAAATACTATCTGGAAAATACCCTTCCTAGAAATTCCCAAAAAAAATGCCTACTTCTTTTGAGCACAGTAGGTATACATATTGTATGGCGATATTATTTTATTTAAAAATATATATTATATTTTATTTTGATGTTTTATATATGTTGGTGTTATGAAAATTTGGAAGATGGATTATATAGCAAGTTGATTTATGAGGTGATTAGTTTAATTGGAAATAAGCATTATTTATTAAATTAAGATGAATGTTTTTGCGTGAATCAATTAATTATTTTCTTTGACAAAATTGTGTTGTCGAATTGTTGTTGAGTCAAGTATGATGTTTGCTTGATTGGGTTATAGTTTTGTGGGAAAACCCTTATATTAGCATATTCTCCTATATGAGCTTAAGTTAAACGACCTTTCTATAGGAGTTAAGGTTATTGTTTAAACTTTCAGAGGCATGGGAAAATGGTGATTTATTATGTGACCTTTTTATTTGATACTTGTCTTGATTTTGACTATAGTTGTGATTTTAAGTTTACACTTGGGTTGCACCCATTTTTATGAGATTTGATTCATATGACTTTTGGCGAGATGCTTTTTCCTCACAGTTGTTCTATTTTGTGTTTTAGAGTACTTGTGGGTACAACCCCTCAGAATTTGTTGTTATGTTTTGGGTTTTAGGGAGAGTGGCTCAAGGTGGGCACCAACGCACAAAGGGGTTGTCAAGATAACCCACGTTAGAGTTTGATTAATAAGTGATAACCTAATTAATTAATTAGGGGGTGGGTAGTTAAATATTAACAAAATAATTATGGATACCTTGTCCACTTGTTAGTGCTTTCGTAGACTAAAGGTGGGCCAAGAAGGTTGTGGTTGGCAAGATCGTAGCCTCGTCTCCACAAGAGGTTAACGGTTCTGTATGAGTCAGCCTATGGGTCTGACACCTAGTGAGGCTATCAGAATAACCATAGATGGGGGTTGATGCCTAGAGATAGGCAGTCAGGATAACCCATGTAGGACTGTGCGATGATACTCTCCTCTAGTTTTCCCTTGAGTTGTTTGGTTGCTAACCTCTGGAAGTGAAAAGGGAGTTGATAAGGAAGTGTCCTCATCCCAAGTTCATCAATTTGTTGTGAGTCCAATAGTGTCTTTGTCTCAACCTCGTCATTGTTTAAGTTTGGGTTAGTGTTGATTATTTATTTTAGTATGTAGATGTTTGTTATTTAATTAATCTTTATTTTATGTGTGATTAATTAATGTTATTTAGTTGATATATAACTATTTGTAAGAAATTGTAGTTAAAGTCAATTAATTGAATTTTCTTGTTTGAGTGGATAGTTTAAATAAAAATATTAGATGCTTTGATGTAAATTAGAATTTTTTAATTTTCATAAGGTAAGTGGTATTAATTTTTGAAATTTAAATTAATTAAATAGCTTATAATGCTTTATTATTATTATTAAAAGAAAAATAATTAAAAATTAGTTAAATTATAATTAGAGTATTTATGGGAGTGAGTGGGAATTTAATAAAAATTTAGATATAAAAGAATATTGACATGCTATGAATGGCAATAAGTTAGTTTAGGGAAAGAAAATTGGTTGTGGAATTGTTTTTTGGGTTTTGGGGGTTTCTAGTTAAAATTTGAGGAGATTTCATGGAATTTATTTGGGCTTACATTTTGCATCTTGCTAGAAGTGAAGTTTCTAGAAAGGTTTTGGAAGTTGAAATTTGAAGGTGAAGCTTTGTTCCAACCCTCGTTCCTTCAAGCTTCAGGAAAACAGGTCCCTTTACTATTTATATAACTATTTTCTTGTTTTGAAAAGATTGCCTAAAATTGTCTATATAAGAGGAAATTGTCGTGAATTAGTTATAACCCTCTATAGAAATGCTTGTTGATAGCTTCTAAGTAGAAAAGTTTGTTAAAAGTTCCTCTGTAGAAAAATTTTTTTCTTGTCTTTTGAAGTTTTGTCATGATTATTTTGTTGCCTCTGTAGAAAATTTTACAATAAAATCATAGAACCTAATATATATATATATATATATATATATATATATATATATATATATATATATTGTTAAATAATAGAAAACCTCTATAGTTTGCAAATGGAACCCTCTGTCAAAAAAAATTGAAATTAGAAAACCCCTATGGAAATTTTCTTTACAATTTATGTAGAAAACTTCTATGTAAATAATTTATTTTCTACTAGGAAAATCTTACTAATATACCTCGATGATGCCATAGGTATACATAATTTATTTTCTACTAGGAAAATATTACTAATACTATCTAGAAAATATCCTTCCTAGAAATTCCCAGAAAATTCTGTGTACTTCTTTTGAGTGCTATAGGTATACATATTGTATGACGATATTATTTTACTTAAAAAATAATAATAATTTTTTTTAATGATTTTGGGGCCAACCCCCAGCACCACCGCTCCCCCATAAGGGAGGCACTATTTTGGAGGCAGTTCCTAGCACTGCTCTTCACAACAACGACCCCCCCAATGGGGGTTGGCTATGGGCAACGCCACACAAAATTTAAGCTTGCACATGTGTTTTTTTGTTTTTTGTTTAAACATTATTTAATTCAAAATTTAGTTAATTTAAATCTTATTTAATATGAGTTATAATATATATATATATATATAATATATATATAAATAAATGTATAAATATATATATATATATATTTTAATATAAATGTATATATATGTGTGTGTGTGTGTGTGTGTGTATTTATAGATATATAGATATGAGTATATGGTTGTGAAATATATAGTGAATATATGATAAATTATATCATGTTAATTATATTGTATAATTTTTTTTAACATATATATATATACACGTAATGGCATGTATACACACACACACACACACACATATATATATAAATATGAAAATATATTTTATATATGTTGGTGTTGTGAAAAGTTGGAAGATGGATTATGTAGCAAGTTGATTTATGAGGTGATTAGTTTAATTGGAAATAAGCATTATTTATTAAATTAAGATGAATGTTTTCGGGTGAATCAATTAATTTTTTTCTTTGACAAAATTGTGTTGTTGAATTGTTGTTGAGTCAAGTATGATGTTTGCTTGATTGGGTTATAGTTTTGTGGGAAAACCCTTATATTAGCATATTCTCATTTATGAGCTTAACTTAATTGACCTTTCTATAGGATTTAAGGTTATTGTTTAAACTTCTAGAGGCATGGGAAAATGATGGTTTATTATGTGACATTTTTATTTGATACTTGTCTCGATTTTTACTATAGTTGTGATTTTAAGTTTACAGTTAGGTTGTACCCGTTTTTATGGGAGTTGATTCATATGACTTTTGGCAAGATGGTTTTTCCTCGTGGTTGTTATATTTTTTGTTTTAGAGTGCTTGTGGGTACAACCCCTTGGAATTTTTTGTTATGTTTTGGGTTCTAGGGAGAGTGGCTTAACGTGGGTGCTGACGCACAAGGGGGCTATCAAGATAACCCATGTTAGAGTTTGGGTAATAAGTGATAACCTAATTAATTAATTAGGGGGTGGGTAGTTAAACATTAACAAGATAATTATGAATACCTCGTCCACCTGTTAGTGCTTTCACAGACTAAAGGTGGGTCGAGAAGGTTGTGGTTGGCAAGATTGTTGCCTCATCTCCATGAGAGGTTAACGATTCTGCATGAGTCACCCTATGGGGTCAGTGCCTAGTGAGGTTGTAAAGATAACCATAGATGGGAGCCGACGCCTAGAGATAGGCAGTCAGGATAACCCATGTAGGACTATGTGATGACACTCTCCTCTAGCTTTCCCTTGAGTTGTTTTGTTACTAACCTCTGGAAGTAGTCTTTGATGTTTTGTTTCTCTTTATGTGTCTTTTAGCTTTCCATGCTTGGAGATTAGTCTTGTGTACTTGTTTGGATGTTCTTGGTGGAGGACCCTTTCTTATTTACTCCTAGCACAGGGGTGGTCGAGTGGAACGTGCTACGCACCACGTTGGGTTCCCTATCTTGCAGTTGTATTTTTCAGTGTAGAGTTTTGCAAAGATAGTTTGATCCAGAGTTTATATATGTTTCCAGATGTATACTTGTAATTTTTTCATGCTTTTTGTATTGATATGTTACTCTCCCGTGTATTGGGTAGACTTATGATGTAATCTTGAGTAATTTCTCAATTAGATGTACATGTAGATTGTTGTAATGTATAAACACATTATGTAATTCATTCTTGAATCATAATTGATAATATATTTTACGTTGTGTTATATCTGAGAAAATATGTTCTTTATATTCCCAAGTACAAATTGTTATGTATACATGTATGGTTTCTATATGGTTTATTCTTGTCTCATTATTTATGCTAAATAAACGCTTTAAAGAAGATATGTGAATGATTGGGTTACGTTAGTATAATTGCTAATTACTTTTATCAACTTTGTTATGGGATAGATTACATAATGACACCTTGTGTACCCCAAGGGACTTAGGTGTTTAACTTGTAATCATTAGTTATGTTAGTTGCATTAGTAAACTTAGTGTTTATTCTTTATGTTTTTTTTTTCTAAATTGTTGCATATTTTAGTTGTCCTTTGGGGTTTGCGTGACAGGGTGTTACACCCATGTTCTATCTCTCCTTGTCTATTCCTCTCTTTCTCTCTCTCTCTCTCTCTCTCTTGATATCTATCTATCTAAATTTATATTTTTCTCTAATTCTCTATCTTTTGAATTTCTCTCTATTTAATAGCTGATAGGATATGTATAGTGTGAGATTTGAGAATGAAAGAAGTCTCACACCTATAAACCACTATTAAGTCATTACAAAGCAAGTTTCTGATACCATTTAATGGTAAACCAACTACAGTTTAATGGTAAAATCCTCTAAAATATTAGGTAAAAGCCTCCAAAATCTCACTTATCACATAAAAGCCAGATAAATATTGATTCATCAACTAGATGAGAAAATTATATTTCCATTTGCAGTATTTTTTGTCAATTTGATGGCAATTTTCTTTTTTCATTTGCATTGGTTTATGTTTCAAATTTATATGCAAATATTTCATAATAAGATCATAGCTGATTTCTTTAAAGAAAAAATTTAGATTTGTTTAAATTTATTTCATTCCATTATTTAGCACTTATTATTAATTGTTTAATCTAGCCACATGCAACTAGAATTTGCAATGCATCCATGCACAAACACATACTCTCTAACATATAATTAACATAGATATAGTTTTCTATCAGCATAATCCTTGAAAATCCTTTAGGTGCAAGTGTTAGTATATATACCTTTCTCTATTTAGAATTGTCTCCCCCTCTATCTCTATTTCTTTTTCCTAATTTCTCCAAAGATCAATTAAACTATCAATTTTTTATATATTAATTTAATTTGATCTATATAAAAATATACTAATTATTAATTATAATAATTTCATATTTATATTTAATATTTTTTATTATAGAATATAATATATTATAATAATATAACCTAAATTTTCCCATGTTCCATTAGAGTGAAATTGTTTGTGCCTCGTGGCCAGATTGGGCTCATGGGCAACCCACAAGGAGAAGTTAGCGTAGATCATTACATCACACCTGTCGACAAGGGTTCTCACTTGTATGGCCATTAGAATTCTTGAGGAGAGGATATTTGACAAGCCTTGACATCAAGACCTCTATTCTCACCATTGGTTTTGGGAATATGATCAATCACACGAGTTGTATCTACACCCAGGGACTCAAACATTAAATGAATTCCAAATTTGATTGTTGCGGATTTCATTTACAAGATTTGGTGGCCTTGGAATGGGAGGATTAGACCTGGGAGGAGTTGTTAGTGGAATGGTAATGATGAAAGCATACAACTAGACCTCTCCAACAAAAAATACTTGGAGGATGAAGTATGTCACTTCAAAGGAAATTAAATGCCACCTCCAGGGAACCATATGAAAATAAGGGGTAGTGAAAATGGAGATAGATAGAATTAATGAGGATAATTTTCTCTTTGAATGTCTCAATGGCAAGCAACTATATTAAGCCATGAAGTGCCAAAATGTGTGCAATTTTTTTCAAAGGATGGATACTTCGATCAAGCTAAGATGCTCACAAAAGCAATCAGTCGTCATGGGCTTCATTATGGATCAGAGGCTCAAGAAGATATGCTCGAATAAAGACATTCTATGTCTTGAAGCTATGAGGATGGTGATCAGGAAGAAGTTTTGTTTTTCAAACAACTAGGAAAGGGAAAACTTCAACATTGCCTCTCATTTTCTCACGTCATTGTTAGACCTAAATCTATCGAAATTGTAGTGCCTGCTTCTACTAAGGATGGTCTTTAAGGAAACAATTTTGCTTGATGACATGCATGTGGTAGCGATGGAGCAACTAGGAGTGGGGATTCCACTACTAGATGACATCAAAAAAATGTTCCTACAAGGCGTAGAGGTGGAGTGGCATCCCTTCATCATGGACATGAAAGCAAAATGTTTGGAGCATCACAAGCTCTAGGCAACAATTGGTTACAAATTTTTGTGTAGGTAGCTACGATTGAACAAAGTAGCGGGCTTGGAGTGGTGCCAGGAGTTTGTGAACCTGGTGGAATCAACTAGGTTCTACGATGAAGAAGAATGATGGTCGAATACGAGTGGGGGTGGGTGGTGTTTTGTATAGGCCATGAGGCCACTGATGCACTGATGAACTAGCAAACGAATTTGTGACCTGGTGTAGAATTTTGGTATGTTTTGGTATATTTTGTAATGGTGGTTGTAAGCTCACTTTGTGCTAGTTGAACTTTCCTAGTATCTATGTGGGCTAAAAGGATGTAAATTTTTGCTTTTAATATAATTCATGTAGCTCTGCTACATATTATGAATAAAAAAAATATAACCTAAATATATACTATTGTACATATAATAATAAATATAATTATATTATATATAATTTAATCTGTATTATATATAATATATTAATTATATTTTATATTATATAAAAATATAATAATTATTAATTATTAAATATAATAATTTTATATATGTGTTTAAAAGTTTTACTAAAGAATGTTGTGGCATGCCCCTTATTCTACACAGTAATTTTCCTATTTTAAATACCACAAGTGAATTTAATCTAATGGCTACACAACAATTATTTCTTTTCTTTTCAAAACAAGATAAAGTGCACACATGATAGCAACAACATATCTTTCTCATTTCATTCAACGAATTGTATAATATTTCCAAAGAAAAAATTTCATAATACAAATACAAAATATATTTTCCATCTTTCAAAAAAATAGATACAAGTTACATACATAGCTCTTTTGAGCTCCATTTGCACTAGAAATACAATTGATCCAAGAAATCCCCTTTCAAATATTGGCTTTTTGAATGAGAGGAGAAACATCACTCAAGCACTTTTCCACCATCCACAAACTAACTACAGTCCCCCACACATCTATCACATATGGTAACATGGCCCTACCCTTCAACGAAGAGCTTTGGCTTGGAAACCACAAAATACTAGCCTATCTTGAGTTGGTGTTGTGTCCTGCATAATTAGAACTTTACCATGCAACTCATCTATGTTCTACATGTATGACAATCTCAAACTCACATGAAATTAAGGTAACATAATGAAAGTTGGCAGTGTAACAAGTGGAAAATCACACCACTTTGACCAAAGTATTTGAATCACTCATGTTTTGAAATGGATACCACACGCTCATCCACCATTCTAACTTGATTTGTTAAGACCAATTATATTATATGCATAGGAAACTCCCTCCATTGGATAATCTACAACCCTAGGAACAACCTATATACACTAAGTATTCTATGACTCCTCTACTAGTTTAGTCATGTGTTTCCATATCCTACCAAATCAAACTAGTTTAAGCTATAACAATTCCATTGAATTGAAGAACATAATTCTATGTGTGTGTGTGTGTGTGTGTGTGTGTGTGTGTGTGTGTGTGTGTGTGTGTGTGTATGTATATGTATATGTATATGTATGTATGTATGTATTCAACCACTCCTTAATATAGAGTATGTGCAATAATTTCAAACAAATAGAGAATTCAAATATATAACAAAAAATGACTTTCAATTCACAAATTATGCAAAAAAAATATTTCCCTAAAATATTATTACTTTCCCAAAAAACAATCAAGCGAAATATAATCAATTCAAAATCAAGCAATCATAAAAGAGTAAGATTCAGTATGCCTATAAGTATAAAGCTCCAATTGATCTAGCTAGTTTCCAATCCTATCCTCCTTAATTTAGCTTGCAATTTGGTAACAAGACACTTCTACACTTCCCAAATTCCCTCACAAATTCTCACAATAAATCTCTTGCAATTTACTCTTAAAATCTCACTCACAGTTATCAAAAAATTAGAGCAACTTCAAAAAATAACAGGGTGATCCCACAATAGTGGTTTACACTTTTTGGCCAAACTGGACACTGATATTTTTTTTTTAACACAATCTCCACATTCGGGCACCTATAGCAATTAAACCATAAAGAATTTGAAGATGATGCAAACTAGAGTCTTGTCATATTTTGTCTGTAGATTCTAAAAATATTTTTTTCAATTTTTTTGGAATCAGATTACACTTCTTTTTCCATCTCCCACGAAAATTGGTTTTTTTCAAAAACAGCATTTTTAAAAAGTGACGCACACCGTATAACGCATAACTTTTTTTCCTTGAAAGATAAAATTCCAATTCTTTCAAACTTAGATTTGTAACTCCGATATCTAGTGCTTCCACTTGGTTAGATAGTTTTTTATTGAATATTTTTTGTTTAATCAAGTTTTAAAGTCAAATCAATTACAATTCAGACATAACACGACCGTATAACGCATAACTTTTACTGTATGTATCGAATTTTATTTTTTGGATCAAGGACTCCAATATCTGGTGCACTCATATTTTAAATTTTTTTTTTTATAATCTTCTATTTTTCCACTTGTGCAAAATAGAGAGTTTTGTTTTCAGTGAAAAACCTATATTTAATAAAACTTAAAAAACAGATAGATAATATAATCAAAACATACTAAAATTATATTCGTTGGATAGCTCGTTTTGAGGGGAACCCGATACCAGTTGGGTTTTTGAGATCTTCTCCATTTTCATTCTCAAATCGAGCTTCAAAACACAAAATTTTCAACAATTCTGGTGCCTTAGGAAGGAAGGGTGAAAAAAAGGGGGTTCGACCGAACTAGTGTTCGGCCTAACATATTGGAAAGGTTTGGTTGAGCATGGGTTCGGCCGAACCCATGTTCGGCCGAACCACCAATCCATGCATTTAAAAAAATAAATTAAATGGGTTCGACCAAACATTCCAAGAATATTCGGTCGAACCCCCTATTTTTAATATTAATATACATATTATTATTTATATTATTTTTAAATAATAACTTAAATTTGATGGCCCTATGACCGTATTTAAAGATTTTTGCCATAAAATACAATCAAAATTTTAAGAAGATTTTAAAAGGAGATATTTTGGATAAACTGTGAAAATTTATATAGAATTATAATTATATATATGTTTGATTTATATATAATTTTACATACACTAAGGTATATCATAATGTTTTAAGGGCACCCTTCAATAGATAACCGTAATTAAAAAAATTGTTGACAGGTAAATTCAACCATCAAATTTAAACCTTTAGAGAGAGAGGGGGTGAGTGGGAGAGAGATAAAGGGTAGGGGGTCCTAGGGTTTAAGGGTTAAGGGTAGAGGAGCTCAAGAGGGAGAGTGGGTAGGAGGGATAGACTTTTTAGAGAGGGGAGGGAGTGGGAGAGAGATAAAGCGTAGGGGGTGTACAAGGGTTAAGGGTAGAGGGGAGAGGGGGAGAGGGCGTAGGAGGGAGAGACTTGAGAGAGAGGGAGGGGGAGTGGGAGAGAGAGGATTTAAGGGGTAGGGGTGTACAAGGG